>CBVK0101810284.1:0-10309 GCA_900067695.1 Picea abies | reverse complement strand
TATAGTGAAATTAGGGGAATTATTTAGTATCCAATGAGTGAATGTGCTATTTCATAAGTTCATTGAGTGAATTTCATGTGGGAATTCCCTAGATACATAGAGAAACAAGCAATTACACCATCCCACAAGTAACATCAATGCGTAATTAAATAATTAAATAAAAAATAATTTTAACATGTATCTAGCAAAATTCCAAGGCTCAGCCAACTATTCTCCATCTCCCACCAACAATTCTAACAAGATTTCATGAACTAGTCTTCAATTAAAAAGGGGGAAATCACACCAAGGGTCAATTTTCCACCTAACCAATGCAACCACATTCACAGGTGTTTCCCCTTTGAGCAAGGATCAAGTTTAATGAGGTAATGAAATACAATTCATGTAAAATCTAATGAATTTAACCCAAAGGTTATCAAGAACAAATAATTTAGGCTTACAACAATTTAGTTGAGGTGTGGTGGAGAGGCTCCTGGACTCACAACACCTCTAAATCCCACAATATTATAGTGTGTAGGGGTCTTACTACCACCTTTATCTAGTGATCACAACCATAATAGTAGTGTTGCCCCATTTCAAGAAAATATATTACTACCATCTTCAACCGATGGTCACAACCACAACAAAAATGGTTTCCTACTCTGTAAGGATCTTATTTCCGCCTTAATCTATTTTGGTATGTGAAGTAACCATGTTTTCAATCCATGCTTGTTTTGGTTGTAGGTATCACAGTCTAAATCAAGACAATCAAAAGATGGGTCATATTAACCATGTCAACTACACATACCATTTCATTCATCATTGAATATGTTTCATGTCAACTATTGTAATCAAATGTAACAAGACCATAGACAATATGCAACCCATGTCCAAACACATAAAGGTAATGAAACTACATGTGTGTAATTATTTCCCATAATCTATAGCAATAGTGGACCCAATCACAAGCATGTGGTACCACCATAATCAATATAAATACATCAACATTATCATCATAGAATAAATCATAGATTGATCAAAATTCATAACCAAATGAAGTAGATATAAATAAACTATCACCCAAAAATCTATTCCAATATCTTCACCATTGTACAGACTAGGAGGATACCCTATAGTGTAGTAGGGGTCCAGGATAAATGATCATAACCTAAGATTATATTAGTGCTTATTTAGGGTT
This sequence comes from Picea abies, assembly GCA_900067695.1. Classification (NCBI taxonomy): domain Eukaryota; kingdom Viridiplantae; phylum Streptophyta; class Pinopsida; order Pinales; family Pinaceae; genus Picea; species Picea abies. Next base: position 9,135 of record CBVK0101810284.1, on the reverse strand, counting down.
TTTTAGGCTTACAAATTTGGATAGGTGACTTTTTTACAATACTTCACAATCATCCCCAAGGTGATCATTTTTAAGTTCAACAAATCTTGCATTGAAAGTTAGTGTCTTGTAGTACAATGATCTTGGTCTGTCAATGTGGCTTTAGGCATACTTTCCTAGTCATACCAACCATGGATTCATTGACATATCTTAATCTCTAATGTAAGTGTCACAACATTTTAACAATTTCTAACGTGATGATCACTTCCATGATTTTTTCATTGAACATATCCATCAATGCTCATTAAACATTTGAGTTGATAAACTCTATGGAGTCTTCAAACAATTGAATTATATCACTAGTAATGGATTTGGTGAGCAATTCGAAAACCATATACATAATACATATTCCTACCTTTAACCAACAATCATTTTCCAAAATCTTACTATATTCTTATCACTTTGATTATTGTGACATATATAGTCATGGATCTTGCCATTTGGAACTGTATATCATGAGACAAATATTGAAGCTAAACCACATCATTTTTACATGATTAGTGATTGGTTACATAATTTTTCACCATGTACTAACACTATTATATATGGATTTTTTATACAAAAAATATTAGTACAGGTCATTGTGGATAAAATGTAGAAAGTATACAAAACTATGTGCCAAAAATATGGTGGGCCTATGGGATTTCCACAATTATGAGTTAATAATAGTGTGTGGGTCAAGTGTGTTTTGCACATCCAACTAGTGTCAACAATTTTCAACAAGTTAAATGTAGAAATGATGGAGTTAGTTATGTGGAATTTCAACTTCTAAAAATATTAAGACTAATATGTGGTAAAAATCTAGTGAATGTAGTCAAAATTCTAGTTTCAAAAAGTTTAAAATACATGTGTTAAAAGTGTGGTGGGGTCATGGCACACAATTTATATATTAAATAGTGTATTAACTTTTAAATGTAGTTTGTCACAATTTCCAATGGCTTGTAGATGTGTGCTAGTAAAGTTTGATTTTCATGAGGATAATTAGGTTCAAATATTGTGGACACCATGCAGATGTGTGCTAGTAAAGTTTGGTTCCCATGAGGATAATTAGGTTCAAATATTATGGACACCTTCTCATCATGACAAGTTCACTCTACTCAATCATAAATAAATGCATTAACTTTAATTGATTGATTACGTACACGACAAATGAATACCACCCCTTATGGAGGGTTATATTCTTTACATATGGACACATTGAGCCTCCATCTATCTCCCATGTCATATCTTACCTAGTTCCTTAAATTCTACCTTGCTATTGGGATTTAGTTCCTTAAATTCCACCTTGCTATTGGGATTTAATTGGAACATTTTTAAGGAGATATGGTTGTAAATTTTTGGATTTAATTGGAACATTTGTAAGGAGATATGGTTGTAAATTTTATGGTTGGTATTTTATTTGTGTTCATCCTACACTACAAATCATGTATGGTCTTCCATTATTCTACAATACAAATCATGCATGCTCTTCCATTATTATTAATGGAAAACTTTATGCATCACATACTACTTTGTAATGTCAATGGTTTCACAACATATACGATATATTGGGTTTCACACCCTATAATGGTTTCACTACATATAATATTGGATTCACATAATGTTGTTTAAATCATTAAAAACAAACTCAATGAATTTGAAAAGGTCATGAAAGGAAATAAGAGTTAACTTTTTATGGAAGCTTAAATCATTAAAAACAAACTCAATGAAATCATGTGACGTTAAATCGATGTTTATAATGTCAATTTTATGTTGGAAATTGACACAAAATGTAGTAAAGGGGTACCTTCCAAAATTATTATTTCTAGTTCAACAAACAACCAACTTAGAGATAAGCAACATGATGTTAGGCTACATAAACAAGTAGAATAAAATAATAAAATGAAACTAGAAATAGAAAAGTACAAATAAGGAATAATAAGCTAGCATCCATTCAAGTACTTGAAATAAAAAATTGGACTAAGTGACATGTTCCATAAAAAATGTAAAAATAGGACATGGTTGCATGAATGGTAAAGGGAGTGGATCATGGGAGTCTAATTATATTCAGATGAAATAATTTTACACTAATATTAACATGAGGGTGACGAGCATGTAATTGAATAATTGTTTCCACCAAATTAGGAGGATGGTTGAGAATGTGAACACCTAAAGATAGAAAACAACAACACCCTTTAGAAATTTGACAAGATTTGTATCAATTCCAACATCAAGTTGTTATCCAAACACAATGTTTATGAAAATTCAAATAAAAATTGTGTCACTAAGCTATCAATCTTTAACAATATGAAAGCATATTTGTTTTGGATGGAAACCTAAGGGATATTTTTTTTGTAATAAATATAAAGCTCATAAGGCTTTGGCACTAAGTGTTGTCTAAATAATTAATCCCTCTTACCATTGAAGTAGAGTTAATATCAACAACATTATCATTATTATATCTTAATTAATAAATTAACTTGGGAAGGGCTACAGAGAAGAGGCTGGGAAGGGCCTAGCTGGTGTGTTATTTGCAAAAGAAACTTTGAAAATATTGAACACTTGTTCATTGAATGTATCTTCACAAGAAAATTCTGGGCATGGCTAAAACATCTGTTGAACCTAAATAGTGAATGGAAAGGACAAGATATTGCAGATTGTTACTTTTAGTGGATAAATGACAAATATGTTCTTCCTGAACTAACGACTATCACATGTTGGGGGTTGTGTCTTGAAAGAAATAATTTTTTTTTTGAAAACAAGTCTCCATCTATCCACTCTGTTTTATTCAATATTTTGGGTCTTTACACTTTGTGTAAAACTTTTATCACTAAATCACTCACAAAGGATTGTTTTTTTTAGTTTGAGTACGGGGCAGCCTTAGCTTTTTTTGACGGGGCAACAAGCATTGACCAATTATTATGTGGAGTGGGAGGAGTCATTAAAACAAGTGATAATATGGTTTATAGATGGTTCCTAAATGTTGGTGAAGGTTCAAATACAAAGGCATAACTAATGGGTATTTGGGCTACCCTTACTTTAGCTAACCATCTAGCTACTCAAAGGCTTCAAGCTGTTAGAAAATGTATTGAAAAAGTTTCAGTCTTGTATTTTTGAAATCTCCTATGGCAGATTATAGTCTGTCCTATCTTGTGAGGATCTTTTTATCTTAGTCATGGTTATGTATGTTCTTTTTTGCCATGGAAATCCTTATGTCTTTGGATGAAGAAAGTATCTCTTGGATGATTGTATGTAAAGAAAATTATATCACTAATATAATTTTGAGCAAATTTTCACTTGGAAAAACAAAGAAGAGAAATAACCCAGATAATTGATCAACAAAGGGAGAGTGAGCTTCATTGAACCAATTTTTCAACATGTTAATCAACAAGAGGGTCGGGTTTGTTGTAGGTGTGTCAAACAAGCTTCCCATAACAAGTACTGGATCTTATAAGCCTAAGTGGAAAGTTACTTTTTGGTTTCTTGGAAACTATATTTATGTATATATGAGTAGTGTTGCAAAAATGATGGTTTTGTTAGCCAACCTATATGAGGTTTAAATTTTGTTGTGCAAAGAAATTGTCCTCTAAACAATCTATGGTGAATATAATGATGTTGGCCAAAAGAAACAAAATTTCCAAATCAATGGCATCCATGATTAGGTTGTAATATGGAGGTCTAGGATTTGTAGTGTTATTCCTACTCTACCACATCACAAAATAGTGAACACAATATAAATGAAAAACAATACCCTCGTATACCGATTAGAAAATTAAAACGAAGCGAGGATGAGATGAGATGATATATAGAGTGGGTCTGTAGTGATATTTGAGTATAAATATGAATGAATGAACTTCTCTTGGTTTCGAGAATAATTTATTATCTACTAAACAAGGCCAACCATGTGAAGGTGAAAGCTCATATGGCCCCTCCCCCCCCTCGCATCGCTCTCAATTCCCCAATACCCAATATATAAAATAGATAACAAACAAAAGAAACATATTAATCATGCATATAAATTACTAGAAAAAAAATGAAATAAAACTTAAAAACATGTAATTAACCCACATAATTAAAAATTATTTAAAGAGAATAATAATTCATACAAATTAAAATATCTAGTTACGTACCTCATCGACCAATGCAACATTTTTATCATCCTTCTTCTGTATCTTCTTCTTGATAATCCAACTCAATATTTGTATCAACATCCAGTTTAGAAACATTTTTGAAAGGATTGATGATATCATCATCATCATCAATGTCATTTTCGAGCATATATTCATTGATATCATCATCAATAATTAGCACATTGTCTCCTACGCCTGGTTCATCTTCTTCGTCTTCTTCATCTATCGAGCCATATTCTTTCTTCTCTAGCTCTACATCATCTTCTTCTTCAACGTCATATTCTTGTTCAATATCATCTTCCTCATCTACAGTATACGTTACTGGTCTTCCTCTTGGATCATATCTAACAACAAATGACCAATCCCTCTTACCTGGAACCTTTGAGTAAAAGACTTGTTCACATTGACTTGGAAAAACATGGCGGTCGTTTGTTTTTTCAAACACTATTGTTTTAATCATCGGAAATCCATTGGCATGTTGAATAACAGTTCTTTCCTCATCATGTTCATGCATTTGTAACCTATACCATTTGACATCTAACAAAACTAATTTGAAGGAATTAAAGTCACACTCAATTATATCATTCAAAAACCCATAGTATCTATCTTCATATTCTCGAGGATGTTTGTCACACATAGAGGAAACATTAGTGACTTGGAATACTACAGTTATCCCACTATCTAAAGTTTTTCTGGTTTCATCCAACTGTTTGATGCGAAATTTATGACCATTGCACCCCATAGCCTTGTGGTGTTTCAACTGCAATATGTAAGACATGTAAAAGATGCATTGTCAATTAATAATAAACAAATTTATATAATTTGGAAAGTATAATATGAAGGAAACACACCTATAGTCACATTAATATAATATAAAATAACTGAATAAAATGGGTGAATTTGCTTGCCTTTCCATCTTTCAAACAATATGCTAAATCTATTTCCCTCTACATAACATCGAAATCTCCATTACAATGAGCTTCTCTAACCAATTCAGACAATTCTTTCCATGATAACCTACCACCATGACGTTCTTTACATCTATCAATCCATACCTTCATCCAGTCCAAATTATTTGCAATGTATAAATGTAATGCATCCCAATCTTGAGCAACTGACCGATCACAAAATCACAATTCACCAATATTAAATATTAGTTATAACCATGGTAAATATTAATAATAAATTATGAAATAATAAATATTAAATGAGTTATATGATCACATACACAACAAAACGAGAAATTTATATTTATTAAAAATATCCACATTTTAATTACCTCTCACTTTCCTCATTGTACCTTTTCCCAACAACTGATCCCTTTCAAATTTTTTGATGGAGTTCACATACCAAATGCAATCCACTGCATGCATAGCTTGTGTTGCTAATTTAGGAATATACTGACTAATATAAACCATGGATTCATATAGCATATATCCCTCCACCATAGAACCCTCACGACGTGCTCTTTGTCTAACCAAAGCCTTCAATGATTTCAAGTGTCTCTCCACCATCCACATTGACCTTGTATGTACAGGTCCACACATTTCAATATCCTCAACTAGGTGTATGAGGTAATGTTCTTGTGCATTGAAAAATGATGGAGGTAGATACTTCTGCATTTCACACATTAGCCAAGGAATTTATCTCTTCCAATACTTTATATCATATTCATGGATTTCTTTCAATGATAACCATCTACAGATCATGACGCAAGAAAATAGCATGTTTCAACAAAACATATAAATACATATTACATTACAAGTAAAACACATGTCATCAAGTACAACAAAAAAACGTTTTTTTTTTTGCATATATATTGTAGCTACTTACCTCATGTATTTTCCAAGATCATATATAACTTGTTTGGCATTGTTGTCAAAGCCATTTGGGAGAGATAGAGGTAGAACATACAATAACAATAAAAATGAATCGTTACTTGTTCAAAACTAGACAAAAAAATAAAAATATCAAAAAATGTACACGACCAATATATAAATATGGATACTAAAATGATTAATTACCTTAATGAAGGTATGCCAATCATGTGTTTTTACCCCACCAAATTCACCTTTCTTCGTTAAGATATTCTTTTATGTTTGAACAAAAACCTGTGGGAAATTTATTTTTTTGAATGACCTCTTTTACACCATTTCTTTGTTTCTCTATTAATAACCATGGAAGGTTATTTTGGTATCCATCATTATTTGATTGGATCACACTTTGCATTGCATTTTTGGCTTCCCGAATGTCATTACAAATTTTGACAATTTTTTCTTTATCCCTCCTGCCATCTATGATTCGCCATATTGTTTCTGTCACATTCTTCCTGATATGCATTGTATCAAATAAATGAACTATTTTTAGGTCCTTATAGTAAGGCAACCTCATGAATTGATTGGGATAACATTTCATTCCTCATGGAATCCCATTATTACTACCTTCACGACGACGACATTGATGAAGCATAAAAAAAATCAGAAAACTATTTATCAAATGCGGTAAAATAAAATGAATAATTAAAATAAAATTTCAAAACACGATTCCATTTACGATACATAAAAAAAATGCGTACCTCGAGGATTAATTTTGTCATATGACAAGTTCCATAGGCGAGGTGTTATTCTTTGTGGTTTTAATACAGTTTCTTGTTTCCCATTGAAGATATATTTTTCAGTAGTATGATACTTATGGTTCTTAGAAAGGAAGTTTCTATACTCATCAAACACCTCCTTTCCTAAAAATTTTGACCGACGAGATTTCATCTTAGAACCACAAACTGGACATGCAAATTTACCCTTTGTTTGAAGACCTGCAACAGATGGATTAATGTGAATTATTCACATATATACGAAATGATTATTTAAACATGCATGATATACTCAATTAATTATTATACTATTCAAGCGTGCAATATGGAACATTACATACCACAAAAATGTGTTAGTCCTGGGGCATCAAGAATTTTCCATAAAAGTATTCCACGACATTGAAATCTCTTTTGCCCAATTAGTTTACAAATGTCATACATAGTGACACCCTCCCATAACTTTAGTAGCTCGTTGATAAGAGGCTCGATATACACATTCATATCTTTAACTTGGTACTTACCTAATAGTTTGAAATTACATGATATTAATACCATGGTATTTATATATACGTAAATAAAAAAATAAAATATGTTATGCAAAAAAAGAGAAAAAAGAAAAATTTAAATTCGAAAAATTAATGTAAAAAAATACTTGGAATAATCATTGTCAACATTATATGCTCCCTCTTTATTCACATCCAAGGAGGAATTTTATTGTTGATAACAAAAATAGGCCACACTAAGTAAACAGACCGAAGCTCTCCAAATGGATTAACACCGTCAGTTGCCAATGAAAGCCTAACATTACGAGGTTCATCTATAAATTCTGGCCATTTTGCAACAATTTCCTTAAATGCATAACCATCTGTAGGCATTCGAGGAACACCATATTCAATTTTCTTTCATGCATGGTAATCCATAAACTGTGTTACGCTTTGACACCTGAAAAGTCGCTACACACGTGGAATTATGGGAATATGATGGAGAACCTTTCGAGGGACCATTTTTGTTACTTGATCGGTTCGATATCTACTGATACCACACACCGAACATTCTATTTTCGATGCATGTTTTCCATAATATATAATATGATCATTAGGACATGCATCTATACTTTGATACTCCATTCCAATGTCTTTCATAATGGCATGCAAATCTCGATATGTGCGAGGTAAAATATTTGACGAGGGTAACACAAATTCACCTAACAATCTAAAACATAAAAAATAAATAGTTAATGTAAAGAATAGGGATTGTAAATATTGCATTTTTATTTTACACATTAATTAACACTAAAAAAAATGGGGAATAGTCAACCTTTATGTAGATGTGAAGTAACATATTACATACCTTAGGATCTGTGTCATACAAGTGTTAGACAAATGATTTGTAACTTTCAAATTCACCAGCAACAATGTAGTGGAGAGAAGATTTGATCTTGACCCTTTATAAAGTCATTTATTTGCCTTTTCAATTAGAGGTTCATCATAAATACCATCACTACTATCCCCATGATCCTCATCTATATGACCGAATAAGTCTTGAATCATTTGATTTGTCTCATCATCTTGAACTATGTTATTATTGTCATCTAATTCCATGGAATCATTAACTTGAACTTCATTGTCTGCTTCAAGTTCTTCATCTTGTACTACAACATCATTTCTACTACTACTTGGTGCTTTCTACATAAAGTTATGGGGCAAATCTAACTTTATAATTACAAACAATCATGAAAAATTAGTGCATGTATAAAACATTATAAAAATTTGGGAATACAATAAATATTAAAATAGATAATGAATGTATATACCATCGGATGATATTCATTTGATCCCCCGTCCATGTGCCCATATTTTCTACAATGTTTTGTAGTTGTTTCTATTAAAACTCTTTCGGGGCATCTAGTACAACAATTTTTGCAAGGGAAATCACATTTACCGTCACCCTTTTCACCCTCTTTAATTCTTTTCCCATCTCTGATGTTTTCTGTCATTCTTCCCCATAGACTTGGGACTGAAACAAATACCTATTTTGTGTCGTCGAGAAGACCTGCAAACCCTTTTTGAAGCATCGTTATTATAGCAAACTTGTCGCAACATCCGTCAAATGCAACATATTTATAGATTTTATAATGTCGCAATTTCGACATTATAAACCTAAGTGACCGTTAGTATTTTGACTTGGTCAACATACTAAGGTGACCGTTGGAGGGGAAAAACCTAGTTTCCAAAACGTCGCAATTACGACACCAATCTTCACAAACGTGGCAATAGAGACATCTATGTCACAGACGTGGCATGATCAACGACAAGGTGGAAAACGTGGCAAGAGAGACGTTAACGTGGAAAGAGAGATGTCAATGTGGCAATAGAGATGTTAACATGGCAATATCGA
>CBVK0101810269.1:0-10356 GCA_900067695.1 Picea abies | reverse complement strand
ACTACATAGTTGATTCTTGCACACCTCCTTGTGGAGACTTCATGTAGTCTTTGCTGCCATTTTTCCAGACCTGTATCTGAGTTTGAGGCACACAATGTAATGCTTCTCCAGGTGAATAATCCATAGGTAGTTGGGTTGACGTAGTCTTCTTCTCGCACAATATTCCTATATAACTGGTTTATTTCTTCCAATTCCAAACATGTCGCCTCTACAAACCTTTCTCCTTCTGAAGGATCCAATGGTGAAATCACTTTGTACTCGCCTGATTCAAAAATCATTTTTCTTGTATTCAGGTTGATCACAACCTGGTTATCAAATGCCTAGTCTAGTCGAAGTAATGTTGGGTAGGGTGTTGTGTCATCTACTATTTCTATAACCTCAAAATATACCATAGTGCACACTCCATCCAATTCTATTGTCACACCTTCAAGTCTTCCAATTGGTAGCACTCTATGCTGATTTTCCAATTTCAACTGGACATGTGAATATCCTAATGTGGGTTCCCCCATACACTTCCATGTCTTCTTAGGTAATACATTCACTTCGGAGCCTAAATCAAGTATGTTGAAATCCCCAATGTTGGAATTTAGCCTGAATTCCCTACTTGTTCTTCTTCTTGTATGGAGATGATTGGTTGTCTTCTCTTCTAACTTCCCTTCTAATTCTTTGTTGCATATTTATAACAAATTCTATAAGACCTTAATGGATAATGGATCATTCAATAAGTTAACACAAGATCGCAGAAACGTCTTTATGTTACTTACTTTCTATAAAGGTTGTCCTTTGTTGGTTTCATCCATTAAAGATGGCATCTCATGCATTGGTGGATCCTGAGTTTGTTGCGCAATTGATGTAGGCACAATGTTCTCTTTTAGAATCGTATGTCTGGCTTCCTTATATGTTTCCTTTTCTTTATGTGCATCAAAGTTCTTTTGTTGTTGAGTATTCTTCTTGACCCACTGGTGTTGAGCTAGATCTTCTTTTGTTTCATCAACTCCCATCTTAGATCCTCCTCAAGTAACTATGTTTATATTTTTCACATCATCCCTAGCTTCTGTGGAAATCCACTCGACATTTTGATTGTTCTGGTTCCTTTTTTTGTGTATTTTTCCCAATAGTGTTGCGCAGTCTTTTGTGTCATGGTCTATTGCACGAAAATACATACATGTTGCAGGTGGAAGAAGATAGTCTCTTTCATAATGTCCTGGTTGTTGATAGTTGTTGTAGACTACTGTCCCTCTTCTTGGTCCAAATCCTCCCCTACCTCGGCCTCCACCTCAGAATCCACCTTGGTCTCTATGTGGTGCATTATATTGTGGTATCTAGTTATACTGTGCAGGATTATACTGTGGTTCTGCATTGTTGTATTGTGGTTGTGCGAGATTGAATTATGATTGCACATTATTGAATTGTGGTGTAGATTATCTTTTCATCATCTCTACTTGCACCCTATAGGTGTCTGAAATTCTTTCTCTCATCAATTTCAGTGTTTGACAGTCCTTGTCATCATGACCCATTGAATTGCAAAATTTGAAGAGCTTTATGGAAGTGTCTTATACTTCTACATCATTGGAAAATTATATGGATCATTCCCATATGTCTTACAAATTTCACACTATGGTCCTCTTGTTGGCAAGGGGTTTGGCACCCCTGCTTCCAAGTACTGCGCAAAGGTTGGACATTCACTCTTATGGTGTCACTATGTCTTTCATAATGTATACCAAACAAATTCTCTCTTCTCTTTCCCCTTATTCTGGTTCAACTGAAATGTCTGATTCTTCAAATCTTCTTTCAACTCTTCTATTGTTTGATTTGTCTATTGATACTGGTTTTTTGTATCAGTGTATGACTTCACGGTAGCAACAACAAATTTAGTGATAAACCCTACAATAATATTGTCTAACCAAAAATATATTGCGTGCGTAAATTTATTATTGACCTGTTGTAACTTTGAAATCCCCATAGAATGCCACTCTAGTTGTCCTATCTGATTCTTAGGATGGTTGTCCTTCAACCTCAATAACCACTCCTGCAAAATATTCGGGAAATCATAGAAAAATAATTCATGTAAGTCATTAAACACATATTTGTTTAGATATTTTCATGGTGTAAATTTAGGGTTTTTGTTGTCCTTTTGCATAAACTCAAGTTCCTTTGTCCTTAACCATATTTTAATATCTTCCTTTGTTGGATTCAATGGCTTGAAAATTCCCTGCTATGCATTAATTCTCTATGCTTTGCTTCAACAGATCCCTTCCACTCAATCTTGTGCAGTTCCAACCGACAACAGAACCATTTGTTGGATGCTTGATATGACCTAGGTTCTGACCTCAATAGTTTTCCAACAAAACCATCAAACTACCGGTCCTCCTGGTAAACCAGAAAGAAACGTTGTGCATAGAGTGCACAATGCAGTCTCACGTGATATAACTTTATGTGGGACTGCAATACTCTAGTGATTGTAGTCAAGGAAGGGATGGGGAATGTATTTTTATCCTTTTCCTCATGCATCAATATTATCATCTATTCATATAAAACTAGTATTCATTCATTCATCTAACTATGCATGCATGTTGTGATTAATTAAGAAACCATTCATTTTTTAACTGATACATAACATAACATCAACACAAACATTCAAACACATTAACACAATGGGTTTACCATGGTTAACCCCCCTTTGGGGATACGTCCACAAAGGTCTATCTCTTCGGATATTTTATTCATTCTTCTGTAAAATCTACATTGCACACATTACATCTTCAAGCTTACAATAAAAAAGGAGGGTAAGTACCTTCTCTGAGGTAGACTAGACCACACTAGGCTCCACATCTTGTGATCTAACCCTAAAAGACTATCTTATTCATACCACCTATATTTCCTTTACTACTGACCAACATAACAATGACTACTCAACAATTGACCAATAACAACATCTTATCAACCCCCACCTAGACCTCCTAGGTATGTGTGTATAGTTTTCTATTGGCTTATAGCCATTACATTCATGTCCAAAACCATAACGCTAACATGGCTAGGTTTTCCTCCATGCATGCCACATTTATTTTCTTCCTTCTTCTGCATGTTTCTTTTCCTTATTTTTCTTCATGTTGCTTTTCCGCCACCTATGGCGCGCTCCCAAAAATAGACCTTTCTCTCCAAAAATAGGCCTGTGCCTAAAATAGACTTTCTTCTCTCAAAATAGGCCTGCACCAACATAGGGTATCTTTGAACAACATCATATAGTGTTTCATTGTGATAGGCCACAGGATTCCCGTGCTGAGTGAGGATTGCACTGATAGCATAATATGAATCATGTGTCTCAATCTCAAATGGTTGTTGTAGGTCTAACAGAACAAGGAATAGTACTGAGCAGAGGAGGAATTTCAAATCCTCGAATAATTTCTTTTGTTACATGGCCCAAAAATATGTGGCCTTGGCTCCACCCTTGGTCACTTGGCTTAGTGCCCAAGTGATATGAGAGAAACCAAACACAAACCTGCAGTAGAAGTTGGCGAGGCCCAAGAATTTGTGAAGCTTGTTCAATTTCTTTGGGGTCGGAAAATTGTGAATGACTTGGATCTTGGATGGATCCACATGCACACCCTCCTCATCCATGATGTATCCCAAATATTGGATTCTCTGCATGCCAAAGGAATGCTTCTCCAAATTGGAATATAACATGTTCTATTGATTGGTACCCAAGACCTACTAAATGTGCTTCAAATATTCCTCCTAGGTTTTACTAAAGATGAGGATGTCATATAGATATATGACCACAAAGGAGTTTGTGACTAACCACAATATATCATCCATCATCTACATGAACGTGGTTGGGGCATTAGTCAATACGAAAGGAATGACCAACCACTTGAAGATACCTTCTTTAGACTTCAAGGATGTCTTCCATACATCATCTTTCTCAATCGACACATGGTGGTATATTGACCTTAGATCAATCTTACTGAAAACATTTGGTGCCCTTGAGCTGATATAAAAGAGCATCACTCTGGGGGATTAATGGGTATTGGCTCTTGACTGTGATTTTGTTCAAGGCTCTGTAATCAATACAAATTCTCCATGTACCATCCTTCTTCTATACCAGAACAATTGGGCTCCCACAAGGTGAGGAACTTGGTATGATGTGGCACTTCAAAATTAGATCTTGTATCTGGAATTTGATTGCTTCATTCTTCATAAAAGAATGCATATATATGTGGTTGTTAGGTAGAGGATCACCAAGTTCCAAATCAATTGAGTTCTTTACCTGACAGTGAAAATGCACCCTGGTAGGTGAGGAAAATATGTCTTTGTGCTCTTCTACTATCTTGTCCACATGTTGTTGTTGTGTAGAGAGACACCATGCAAAGGTTTTGGCAGTTTCAGTGACCTTCCGCTCACCTTCCAATCGAACAATAAAGAGGAAAAATCTGTTGGTCTGAGAGACCACCTTTCTGCATTGATTTGTAGAGATCAAACAAACTGTAGTAGTTGGGACTTCCTCCGATACCGTGTAGAGTTGATCTCCCAAAGTAATAATGACACTACAAATCCTAGATTCATAAACAACATGAGACATCCACATATATGGTCGTCCTAACAAAACATCACAAAATTCAAGGGGGGAAACATCATACAATACCTCGTACTTGAAGGGTTTGATGTCGCAGTGTAGACGACATTGTTGGATGACGCAGATGACTCGTCTCTGGTTGAGCCAACTAATAATGTAAAAATAAGGATGTGGTGTCATTGTTAGGTTCAACCTATTGAGGATCTCTATCAAGATTAGGTTCTTTTGGCTACCATTGTCAACAATAAAATAGAGTGGGGTCCCCTTCACCCACATCTTTAAGTGGAAGAGGCACTCCCCTTCTTCAGGATCCTCTAGTTCCTCTAGATAGAATTTTTTGGTAGTGATGGTAACACTGTATTCCATGTCATTGATCCATTTTCCTTTTTCTGGTTCTAAATCAAAGTCTGAGTCAACATCTGACCCTGAGACTCTCAGCTCAGCTAACAATGGTTGTTTGGATTTACATTCATCAATACTGTGCCAAGGGATTTTGTGGAACTCGCACCACTTTTGTGTCCTTCTTTGAATTCCCATTACCCTTCTTTGCTAGTGGCTTAGACTAGTTGTATTGGGAATATCCATCCTTTATCTATCCTTTTCCCTAGGATTTAGGGCCACCCTTACTGGGATTATGTTGTGATGGGTTTTCATAATAAAAATATCTCCTATTCTTTTGCTTTAACTTCTTCTCAATCTTGACAACATAATTTCCTAGTGAGGAGAAGTCTAGGAACTCCATATCTGTTTGGATGTACCTATGTAGGCCACTACAGTACTTCAGAACCAAGTGTCTCTTGGAGTATTTAATACCAATATTTGTGCACAAGGTATGGAATATGTTGGTGTACTCTAGCACCATCCAGTCTCTCCCATGACATAGAGTTGTCCATCTCATGTACTGGTCATCATAGTTTCCAACATGGTAGTATTTCTCCTCGAGGGCATCAACAAAAGCTACCCAAGTGAGTCCTGGCCAAAAAATTGCAGACTCATCTTCGACATGTTTCTCATAGTAAGTCTCCCACCAATATTTGACATGGGGAAGGGCCTTAAGGAGCATGAAGGTGATTTTTTCATTGCTGGAAAAATTTTGGACTGAGAAATAACCCTCTAGTAGACTTCACCATTTTTCCAAAGCGTCGACGTCTGTATGGACTTCAAATAAAGTAATATCAAATTTAACTTGTACCTTAAAGGGAATCTCACCTTCAAAGTGATCGCTAGTTGAAGGTACCTCCATTGTTGTTGGCAGTTGTCGAAGAATTTGGGTGAAATTATCCATTTTCTCATTCTTATGTCACGTGGAGGTTTTCCTTGAGCAACAATTTGATAGGATCTCCTGCTCCATCATCCCTCTTTTCTTCTGCCATGGGAGGTTTCTTGGGAGAGAGAGATAGGTTTTCCTCAAGAGAAACAAGCTCGAGACCCAACTCTCTATACCCTGACCTCATCGGGGACATGCACTAAGAAAAACAAGGAGTAGACTTCTCTGATACCACTGATCCATATTATTTTGAGAATGACATGAAGGAAAAAATATAACTAATATATAATAAGGAAATACATAGAGATATTGTAGGGAACACATTAATACAATAAAAATAATATTCTATTAATGACTATCTGGAATATAAAAAACTATAAAATGCAAAGCACACTAGCTAGCTAGAATGGTGGTACCTTATATATGAAGAGAGAGATGTGTTGGCTATGCTCATTCTTAAGAAGATAATTACAATGAGGCTCTAAATTCCTTTTTAACATAAATCATAAATGATAAATCCATAAACATCCAAAACCCTAATCTTGGAAGATGAAACACCAAAAGGTTTGTGGGCCCCGATGGGGGTAGTTGATATGTCAACTTCCTGTGGCGTATGTTTTTCATACGATCTCTATTTTTGGTGCTAGATACCCCATCAAAAAGGTATAGCCAAGGAGTACACATTCCTAACAATACAATATATCCCTCTAGTATCTATTAGGATTTTCCACATCAAAACAATGTCATTTAGGGCCTCAAAACAACCTCGAAAGTTTGGGACCTGAAAAACTGTAGAAAACTATTAAGATGGAAACTATATTTTGATCCATTGGAATAGGTGTTAGGCCACCAATGTCCACCTGGATCATGTAATGGATGGAGGATAATATCCTTATAGTGCCAAAAATGGGGACATTTTTGATGAAGTATGAAATGATGTGTTGTACCACCATTCCTTCAAGGGAAACCACTTGACCCATTGTGTTTTTTAATCAGATGCAAATAAATGATGATATTCTTATAGAAATTGTTCACAATATCATTTTCCCCATCATATTAAGGATGATAGGATGAGCTATGAGCCAATTGTGTACCCAAACAAGAAAATAATTCAATCCAAAATTTTCCAGTGAAAATTGGATCCCTGCCGCTTACAATTATCTTGGGGACTCTGTGTAGCTTTTGAATTGTTTCCATGAATGTTGCATATACTAAACTTTATTTAAAAGGATGATAAAGAGATAAAAAAAATTGGCATACTTTGTCATTTGATCCACTACTACCATGATGACAATATTTCCTTTGGATTTGGGCAAACCTATAATAAAATCCATTGAAACTTCTTCCCAATGTTGACTTGGTATAACTAATGGTTGTAACAGACCTGGAATCTTGATTGTCTCTACCGTATTATGTTTGTAGACCAAAATTCAAAAACAAAATTTTGAACATCATTTTTAATACCTTCCCCAAAAAAATCCTTCTTGATCTTGTTGTACATTTTCAAGAATCCTAAATGTCCTCCTATATGAGAGGTGTGAAATTCCAGAAGGACCTTCTGCTTGTGTTGGGAATTCTTACATAAATATAGGTGGTCATGATACCATAGAAAATCATCATTCCACACAAAATTATATAATGAACTAGGGTCCTCTTGTAGTTGTTAAATGATCTTGCATACCTCTTGATATTTCTTCCATTCTATCATTTCTTCTTCCACCCAATCATATCGTGAAATATAAATAGCACATAGGGAACCTTTTGTTTCTTCTTCTTTCCTTGAAATGGCATCTTCCACAACATTATTTTTTCCTTTTTTGTAGATAATTTAAAAATAATAACCTAGCATCTTTGTAACCCATTTTTGTTGCTCTTCTAAAGATAAGTGTTGCTCTAAGAAGTACTTCAAACTATCATGATCTATTTTTACTTTGAAGTGTCTTCCTGTTAGGTAAGGGTGCCATTTATGAATTGCATGTAGTATGGCCAACATTTCTTTTTCATAAATGGATTTAAGTGAGTTTTTTCCTTTAAGTTGGTTACTTTCAAAGGAAAGGGGCCTTCCTTCTTGCATTAAAACTACACCAATTCCATGGTATGAGGCATCACACTCCACAATAAATGTTTTTGTGAAGTCAGGTTTGGCTAGGATAGAGTTGTACATATAGCCTCCTTAAGACTTTCAAAATATTTGGTTGTTGCTTCAATCCAAGAAAATGCTTCCTTATTTAATAACTTTGTTAGAGGTGCTGCTATTTGACCATATTTCTCAAAAAAATTGTGGTAATATGTAGTCAATCCTAAGAATCCTCTAAGTTTCTTCAAGGTTTTGTGGAATTGGCCATTCCCTCATAGATTTAATTTTGTTAGGGTCCAATTTTACACCTTCATGAGATACAATATGACCCAAATATTCCACTTATTGAACCCCAAATGGACATTTGGTAGGATTTGAATATAGTTGTTTCTCTTCCAATAGTTGTAATATTTTGTCAACATGATGAACATGATATTGCCAAGATTTCTTATAGATTAGTATGTCATCAAAAAATACTAAAATTTTTTTTTATGAGGAAGGGCTTGAAAATAGAATTCATCAAGATTTGAAATGATGAAGATGCATTAGTAACTCCAAATGGCATGACCAAAAACTCATAATGACCTTCATGCATTCTAAAAGTTGTTTTGGGAATGTCTTCCAGCCTCATTCTAATTTGATGATATCTTGAACGAAGATCCAACATAGTAAAGAATTTTTCTCCATGCAATTCATCTAATAATTCGTCAATGACCAAAATAGGAAACGTATCTTTGATTGTCATTTTGTTGAATTGTCTAGCTGGGCACATATGCCATGAACCATATTTTTTTGTAACCATCACCATTGATGAAGATAAAGAACTTTTTCTAGGTTGAATGATGCCATCTTCTAACATTTTTTTGTATCATACGCTCAATATCAATCTTTTGTACATATGGATACTTGTAAAGAATAATGCTAGGTGGTACACTTCTTGGTTGAAAATGAATAGCATGGTCATGATATTGATCATGTGGGAGACCCTTAGGAATTTCACCAAATACCTTGGAATGATTGTTGATAACTATTTGAGATCTAATGGATAAGAGAATATAGATGTTTGAACATCAAGTGAGCACAATTGTGCAATTACACCATGGTGTCCCTTTTTGAGTAATTTTGTCATGCTATTAGAGATTATCACCTTAGAGGGTTTACCTGGGATACCTCTAAGATCAATTTCCTTTCCATCTGAGGAAAATATCATAAAAATATATTCAAAATTAAGGGACATTATTCCCAATGATTGTAACCATTGGACCCCTAATACAACATCCACACCAGCCATTTAGATGGAAGTCATGGGACTATCCAAAAACTAATCCCCCATGTTTAGATTAATACTATGGAACTTCCCACAACAATTTATGGTACCTCCATATGTAATCATTACTTGAAAATATAGTGTTGGATATACAAATCAATTGAGATCTTTTGCTAATTTGTAATTGATGAAATTATGGGTACTACCAGAATCAATCAATACTAATACATTTCTCTTTTTTGATGTATCCTTGTATCTTAAGGATTTGTGGAGAATTGATGTCGTCCAATGCATAACAATATATCATTGGAGTGGTCTCTCCTAAATTTGGATCTTGTGGTGGTTCCAATTCTTGATCTTCTTCCTCTTCACAGTCTATGTAGAATAATTTCTTCTCGTCGCATTTATGCCATTTACTTTATTTGTTGTCACAATTGAAACATAATCGATTTTCTCTTATTTCATCCATTTGTTGGTGTCAACCTTGTCGGTTGAGGTACAATTGTCTTATTAACCCAAAAATGGTCTCTACTTCTTGTGTATGCTCCAATGGTATGTTAAAATATTTGATGTGCTCGTTTTATGATATACAACATCACTAATTTTACCCAACCATAGGCATGTAGCCACCCCCGAGCACCATAACCTTTTATAGATAGAATGATTTTGGAAGAAACACTATAACCAATAGATAACCAAGAGAGAACATATTTCTCCAAAGGTAGCTCACCAAGTAGAAAGTCCCAAAGCCATAGAACAAGTGTTGAAATATTGTAACTGTGAAGAATATTCTAACTATAATTGATTTATTATCTTATAGATGAAATCCCATTTTTTGGATTGATCATGTCAGGACTTATATATGACAAAATCCCCTATTGTGTATTTTTCAAACCATGTTTATATGGTGTTAATTAATAAGTTGGCCCCTAGGGCTAATTAAAGTGGTTTTAACCACTAGTTGAAGAAGTTTACCCTACTTAGTGAAGAGACACAACCCTAACACCTTCCAGCTAATATAAATAAGTGAGGATGACACCTCACTTACTCACTCACTCAATCACCCATCTACTGCACAAGTTTTGGATATAGATGTCAGAAGAAGGGGAGAGAGGCACATGCTCAGTCTTGGTTATTCTTGGTGGTTTTGTCTTTTATCTTGGCATTGTATT
>CBVK0101808245.1:0-25274 GCA_900067695.1 Picea abies | reverse complement strand
TGTAACTGTTGAGTTTAAGAGGGAGTGTTAAATATAATGTAACTTCAACAGTCTGAATGTACACTGCCAGCTGTCCTGGCCAGCTGTACTTTCTATTTTTGTCTTACTTGAGCCTATTTAGCTCAGCTATTTCCCTTTACATTGTAACTTCGTTTGCACTCTTCTTCATACATTTCAATATACTGTTCTATTCTTTTCTCTCTGCATTTATTTTTGCTTCACAATTTATCAATTCTCCCTGTCATTTGACCGTTTAGTAAAATCTACTATTACTTGAAATCAAATGTTATCACTCTGTGATCTCATAGCATTCTGTCTCTCTGAAACAAGCTCCTCAAAAAATTGTGATTTTGTAATATCACATTGAATAGGTGTTTTGCGGGTGTAACTTTGCTTTTACTTCCTCCAGACACGTCTTTAAAAATCTTGGGAATTTTGACAGCAAAACCCTAGAATCATGTAGATTGATCTGATCAATAATTGCGACTTGGTGTGGCATCATTCTTCTAAATCTAGCACATTATCCTTCTTCATGATTCCTCATGGAGACAGCGTGGCAGATAATTGTCTAATTTCATGATCTCTGTGTGTGTTTTTCGTTCCACATTCTCGGAGCTTCTCCAGGCAGATTCCTTCTTCTATGCACAACAATGGAACTGCTAACTCGTGGCATCTTCACACTGTTCGATCACCCATAAAATCTGTACATAATCAGAACCCTAATCACATACAATATTTTGAGACTGCTATTCTTTCCACGTAATCTCACCAGTACAAATCTTGTGAAGTTGTCATCCTATCCATATGCAAATTCGCACGCATGTTTCATCATTTACTTCTAGTCAATTTTTCGCACAAAACTGTCCCGGTGGCCCGGTGATTCAGTGTCTTCCTCCACATTTTCCATAATGATGGCATATCAACTGTATTTTTTATATTAATATACTCTGTGGTGGTAGTAAATATGCAGAGGAGTTGTTATGTTATCATCATTGAACAATTTTGAACTCTTTGTAATTTCCTGGACCAGACTTTTGGTTTTATGTATACTATTATATTTGAATATAATGAAAAAAATTCTGCTGAAGAAAATACCTTCAATGAGTTAGTTCATTCAGCTGGCTCCAACCCTTGTCGTCAAAACTAACTCTACGATTTTGGTGCTCAAAATATTGTTTGAGCTTTGATACTTTTTATTGATCCCTAGGCTTGATTGTCTAGTCCACAATCTTCGGTACAATGAAACTTTATGAGCTTGAGCCTCCAAGGGAACAAAACCCTAACACCTTGACCTTTACGTGCTTGGCCCAATGTCTTCCGGTAACTCTTCTTGACATGTTTACACATGCTGGTTACCAATGACTCGATAGCATGAACGAACTGTGATCTATTGGTGCAATAACTCGGTGGCCTGGTGAGCTCAAACTAATCGATCTCCTACTCTGTCCATGCGCTAACACATCCTTTGTGAGCAAAAGCGTGGTATCCTCCAATGATTTCCTTCTCCAAATTCAATCGGCATGACAAAGAGAATAGGAGTCAACGATAAGTAATCATTTTAATATTGTTATTTTTGCTATGTATTTTTTTTTAGTATTTGTGAACAGATTATGTTAGATGAGGATAAGACATTTTGATATAAGTCTTGTGGATGTGGAGGTGATGTTTTATGATAAGAAGTTGTTATTTTGATAATAGCAGTTATGACTTATGATTCTATGAAGTAATATTTTATTTTCTTTTAAAAAGTTTCTTTTGATTGTAATGAATAACATAACATTTGATTGTAATGAATAACATAACATGGAAATTGTTTTTTTTATAGAAAAAAATAATAATAACTTTAATATTAAGAATTAACAAAGTATTATATTTTACAATGTTAATGTAATTATATTTTAATTATTGTTAGTTAAAAGTAAAACTATTCAAAAATTTTCTTATTTTGAAATATCTAAAAAAAATCCATAGTCACCATATTATAGAAAATTGTTTTTTTTTAAAATCAAATATGTCTCATTTAAGTGACAATGGGTGGATGCAAAAGGAATTTAGTCAATTATTCAAGAAGAGCAAAGAGATTTGTATAATAATAAAAGTGGACAAATGCCTCTTTATGAAATCTTTAAATGCCACTACAAAAATAATTAATACAACCAATGAGCATTTGATACCTTACCAACACACTTTTTTTATAGTTTGATAAAACACTATTAACCTTAATGACATGTTATTTCACATGAACCTTGTCAAAAGAAATGTTAGCTTAATTAAGAAAGAAGATTAATCAAATTTATCAATGAGCAAAACAAAAATAAGCTTTTCAAAAAAATTGATGTTTCTCTCAAATTAAAAACTATTAGCTCATCTCCAAACTAGAATATAAGTTCATTAACAATCATTCTTTAAATGCCCAGAATAAATGGATAGGAAAAACTTTGTTTGAATAAATTTTACTTTTCCAAAGAAGAAAATTATAAAAATGAATAATAATTTTTTGACTAAAAAAAAAAGTAGGGTTTGTAAAAATAATACATTGCTTAAATATCAAAATTGTTTCCTACTCCTATTCTTTAACATATATTCTTTTGAGGTGTAGATCAAGCTTATTAAAAATCTACTTTTAGTTAAATTATTTTGATTCACCAAACTGCTCAATTAACTCATTTATGTATCGAAGACCAACTTTGAAGAAATTGTCGAAATATCATGATAATATAATTTTAAGCAAATTGATGCCTGTTATTGACTTAAATATGTTCAGATAAGCACACAAGCAATGTTGAATAACTAGAAAGAGAAGAGAATCAAACAACACAATCACTACTTATGTGAAAAAAAATGGGATGAAACAATAAAACTAGATGGTGCACTATTCCATCATCGAAATCATAATCATTAAGTTAGGTGCATTGGTTTACTAATGATTTTGTTCTGACAACATTACATCACCAAATAGTCATCCCAAAAACATGAAAACCCAACACCAAAGAAAGGTAACCATCAAAATATCCTTTCAAATCAAACAAGACAAAACCAAATGAAAATAAAAACAGTGTTTTCCAAAATTCAAATGGGGACCCCTTTATTTTGTCAAAAAATTAAGGGGAGTTGTTGAGGCCTCAACAAATGGAGAAACATTGGGAGAAGAAATTATCTCTATCTAACATTACCTAATATACTTATTCACACAGAATAAGCTCAAAGACTATGAAGATGACTTTATTAATTATGTGTACCATCATATGTTTATGAATTTAAAAGATATCTCACTAAAAAAAGACACCAGGTGACTTGAAGACTACCTCTTCAAGCCAATTTATGAGATTAGTTTTCCTTATATTTCATTCCACAAATAATTGATTTAAGGCATGACCTAGGACCTTTACTCTGTGTGAGTAAAAAATTACCTATGTGTGTTCATCATCTATCTTTAACCCGGCATTGCTTCACTGCCCGTGGGCATCCATAGCCCTGAAAAAGGTGTTTCGGTATCATACAAGTATTGAACCAATACCAGCAAGTGCCCATTGGCCTAACGGGTTTACTTGTACTTCCAACACTGCAAAGTGATTTCAACTTCCCTTTTATTATGTTACACCCTTAATAATTTTCATATATGTCTTACATATGCAATTAGGTGTTTAAGGAAGAAAGGTGATATGAGAGTTATTTAGATTTGCTTGGAAGTCTACTCACTACCGAAGTCAAGCTTAAGGCATTCCTTCCATCAATAATTTAGGTGTAGATTTTTTAATGTGGTGTGAATAGGACACAAAAAAAGGAAACCTATAAGAAACCTAGTGTAAATGTGCGAGTGTTATAAATATGAATTCATGTTAACAAAAGAGTTCCACCATAAATCTAGAAATTCTACTTCTAAGTCATAAAACTTTGTATAGATGATTATGTGTAATTATTTCAATTGTAGAGGGGCATTAAAGCACGACCCAGATGTTATAATTTCTTTGTCGAGGATTATAACCCATTTCCAATCTTCAATCAAACTGACAAAAAAAAAATACAAAGTTGGAAAACTTGTAAAGGCCAAATTTGCAATCAAAAAATCATAATGATAAAGTAAACTTGAAAGCATCGGAAAAGAAAAAAATACATAGAAAAGTACAAAAACCTATTTAATCAAAATAATCTAGGCATTATTATTTTTTATCAAATCAAGATAAGCCTTGAATATGTCAATATCCTAACAAGGAAAAATGTGTAAATAGATATCTTAACATATCGCAATAGAAAGGAGGAATTAGATTATGAGGGATAAGATGATTTGTTAATTTGAACTCTTGTCCCTATTAGATCCTTCCAAAGTTTTGTATATAAAATGAGCTTTCCTTAGGATTATGATAGTGGAAATTATTTTTACCAACGTATGAGATGTTTAACTGATCAATATTTTTTATTATAAGCAAATAGCATAAAGAAATCTAAGATAGAAAAGGAAAATCCTAAACTAAATGCACAATTATGACATCAATTTGAAATCATGAGAGCCTCGTTAATTAGGTTTCATGTGAAAAGAGATTGAAAGAATGGAAATTTATGTGTAACCAAAGATCAAATTCTTTCTCATTTTTCTCTCTTTAGATATTCTTGCTTCATGATCATAGAAAATTGATTGCACTAAACATTTCACAACTAAGTCCTGATAATCAGAAATTGAAAGTGAGAATTGACAAGAAATGTTTCATGAAAGTAATTATGAGAAAGATGATAAATGAAGGAATTAAAGTAAACTTCCCTGAATGCATCATGATGATGGATCGTCTTTAGCCTTACATTAACATATCACTTCATAAATGCTTATTTGAGTAAACAAAAGAGAGGTAATCTACTTGTGAAAGAAGAAAACAAAAACTGAAATATTCAATCTATTTATAACATATTCTAAACTACTTTGATTATTAAAAGCTACGTTAAATCAAACTTCCAATGTATCCATTCATGCAACTTTGAACTTGCAATCATATGTACAACACAAATTAGTAATAGAAATTGGATTAATAATAAACTAGAGGAAGACAAATTTAAAACATCTCGACCAATATCTAACATGTGTAAGACAAGAAGATTATTATTTATTGGAATAACCAAAATTCTATCTTATCGCGATATATACAATGACTAATGTAGAAAAAATGGAACGAATTTACAAATGAGTGATGATCATGCATAAAATTGTTATGAATAATATCTTGTGGAATAATCATGGAACAATTTATTTCATAGATCATAGCAGGAACATGAGATATTAACCTAACCATCATTTGAAACTGAAGTGTCTCATTTTCTTGACAAGTCTCCCTGAAATTGTATTTCAAATAACCAACTTGTAATGAGTAAATAGGATCAAATAAAGTGTATGAGCTATCATCCCTCATTGTGTAAGACAAATGGTTATTAATAGGATGGCAGTCATTTACATCATTTGTTTAATTAAATATTTCAATATCACCTAGTTGATTATAAGACTTTCCACTGATTGTAAATATAGTTGAATCAATAGATGACAATTTTTTAAATATGTTTACTACAACAAATTCCTCTTCCCATGTAGAATATTGATAAGGAATAAAACCAAAAGATTCATGGGAATATATTTCATTCTTTTCATATCCTATATATAAGTTATTTCCATCCTGCACCTTATTAGAATCTGTCCATGCATAATGAAATTCCAAGGGATGTGAAACTATTACCTGAGAAGTCAATCCGGATTTATGAGAAGAACAAAATGAAACACAGATCTATAACATTAAGACATATATACAAAGAAAAATAAAAGACATACAGTGGAACTTAACTTCTATTCAATAAATAAATCTACTGAAACTATAAAATGCAGAATGAAAACAAGCTTGCTCAAAGGGTGGTAGCTAATCTTTGAGAAGAGATCTGGCAGCTATGTGCATTTGTTTAAGCCCATTACAATGAGGCCTCTAGGCATTTTTAGAATCAATAAGTAAATATAAAACCCTAGTCATCCAAAAACCTAACCCTAGGATATGAAGCACCAAACTTCATGTGGGCCCCGAAGGGTAAGTTGGTACATCAACTTCTCAGGGTAATAAATTTGGCATATGATCTTTGTTTTAGGCATTCAAATCCTCATCGGAAAGGTCTATCCGAGAAGTAAAACTTTCATAAGGGAACATGGAATTTCGTTGGAAACACCTCTCCCCAAAAATTCCAAAAAACTCTCATTTAGGGCCTCAAAACAACCCCAAAAGTTTGGGACTCGAAAAACTGTAAAAAAACTGCTAAAATGAAAAATTGTTCTTTGAGCCAGTGGAATAGGTGGCTGACCACCAATATATGTTTGGATCAATCCTCCTTCCTTAGGAAGTAATGGTCTCTATTGTGTTTATTTCCCCCATCAAATGAGGAAACTTATACTAAATTTGGCCTCAGGTGAGCCACTTTCCTTGGTGCAGGAGCTTCCCCACTTTGACAACCCGATAAAGATGAATCTTCTATTGGAAATTGCCCTTAACCTGTGTGTCCACAATCTAATAACTGGATTCTTGTTCCATGAAGTCAAGGTTGATATTTTTCAGATTCAATTGTTCTTCTATATTTGAGGTGTCTAATAAGGGTGGAAAGTATGACTGAAGGAGCTCCACACTAAAAATTAGGTGCAAGAAAAAAAAGGGGGGAATGTTGAGCTCAAAACAATTGTCTCCCAAAGCCTTGGTGATGGTGTAAGGTCCATAGCAGAGTGGATGAAGCTTATGATGGGGTCTTGTAAGGTGTTCTTTCTATAGGTGCAAAAAAACTTTATCTCCCATTGGAAACTTGTGTGGCATCCGGTGTTGATCATGACATTGCTTGTACTTGGCATCAGACTTCTGCAAAATATATTGAACCTGTTGGCATATGTGCTAGATTCATTCAATGAACTGGGTGGCTTTGTCAACTTCAGTTTCTGTATGGGATGATTCTTCCTGTGTGGATGCAAGGGGTAGTACAACATCCATGGGACCCAATGGTTGAAATGGTAGTACAACATCCATGGGACCCAATGGTTGAAATCCCAACCCCACCTGAAAGGGGTTGTGGTTGGTTGAGCTATGTATGGCTTTGTTTTAACTATGTTAAACATAGGGAAAACTCTCATCCCATGTGCACATATGCTTGGAATTATACATGCGCAAGATATGCATGATCATCTTGTTGATGACCTCAGTTTGGTCGTCCATTTGGGGGTGGAAGGACATGGATTTGGTGAGATTGGTGTCAAGTTGTGACTAGAAGCTTGACCAGAATGTGTTGAGGAGCCGGTTGTTCCAATATGAGGTGATGGTTTTTGGTATCCAAAAATGTACCCACACTCATTCGAAGAAGAGCTTGGCAATGGCCTCTTTTGTGATGCTCTTCTTGTAGGAGACCATAATTTTCATCTTGGAAAATCGATAAACAACAATGAAAACACAGTCATTCCCCTACTTGGTTGAAGGAAGGAAAGACATGTATTCCATTGAGATGGATTCCCAGGGCCTGTCGGGAGTAGGCAGAGGGGTGAACATGCCTTGTTTCTTAATCGTCGGTTTGGAAATGGCATAGGTCGTGCATGACCTAATATACTTGTTGAGATCATGTCGTATTTTTGACCAATAGAAATGTTGTTGCAACACTGTCATTGTCTTTTCTACAATGAAGTTTCGTGCCACCCAACTGTGGTGATATTCCCAAATCAACTTCTCTCACTCACTTGATGGAATGTAGAGATGGCCTAGATGGCACAACA
Source organism: Picea abies (assembly GCA_900067695.1). Classification (NCBI taxonomy): domain Eukaryota; kingdom Viridiplantae; phylum Streptophyta; class Pinopsida; order Pinales; family Pinaceae; genus Picea; species Picea abies. The sequence continues at coordinate 17,512 of CBVK0101808245.1, read as the reverse complement.
ACTCATCCTGCAGATGAAAATTAGTGAAAATTGTGTTTGTGCCCAACATATGGTAGGTAGTGGAAACGTCAAGATCTCTCTCATAGACTTGGGGCCATTCAAAGGTCTCATGTCCACATGAGTGCAACACCATGGTTAGTGTTGCAACTGGAGGTCAGTTAAGGTAGTCAGCGACATAGTTGGTGCTCCCTATCTTATACTTGATGTTGAGTTGGAACTACTTCAAGTATTTGGATCACTTATGATGGAAGTCATTCTAAAATTTACCTTCTGTATGCATGAACTGTAGAGGCTTATGATCAATGTGGATGGTTGTCTCCTTCCCGAGAATGTAATTACTCCACTGGTGGAAGGATTGTACAATGGAGTACATTTCTTTGTTGTAAGTGGGGTAATTATGGATGGTATCTGATAGTGTCTCACTATGATAGGCCACATGATGTCCATGTTGAGTGAGAACTGCACCCACAACATAGTATGAAGCATCTATCTCAATCTCAAACGACTACTGCAGGTCGAATAAAGAGAGCTCCACGTCTTGGCACAAGTGCTACTTCAAATCATCGAATTATTTCTGTTGCGACTGACCCCACATGAATTTTTCCTTACCACCACCCCTGGTCACTTGGCTAAGGGCCCATGTAATGTGGGAGAATCCCAAAACAAACTCGCGATAGAAATTAGCAAGGCATAAGAAGCTATGAATCTCAGTGAGTGTGGTCAGGGTTGGCTAGTCATGGATGACCTGGATCTTGGCTGGATCGACATGCACCCCATGCTCATAAACAATGTAGCCTAGGTATTGGACCCTGTTCATTCCAAAGGAGCATTTTCCCAAATTTGCATATAAATTATGTTGTTGCAGAGTATGCAACACCTGTTGAATAAGTTGCAAGTGTTCCTCCCAATTCTCATTGAAAATGAGTATGTCATCCAAATACACCACCACAAAATAATTGGAGAAAAGCCACATGATATTGTCCATCATCCTCATGAAATTTTCTAGGGAATTTGTCAAGCCATAGGGCATGACCAGCCATTCGAAAAGACCTTCTTTGGACTTGAAGGAAATTTTCCTTACATCGGTCTTCTCTATCGGGACCTAGTGGTAGCCGGACTTCAGATCAATATTAGTGAAGTATTTAGCCCCCTTGAGCTAGTCAAGGAGATCGTCAATTCAGGGAATTTGGTATTGGTTCCTGACTGTGATTTTATTTAGGGCTCGGTAATGAATGTAGAGTCGCCAGGTCCCTTCTTTCTTCTGCACAAACACGATTAGGACTCCACAAGGTGATGATCTTGGGCATATGTGCACCTTTTCAAGTAGTTCTTGGATCTGGTGCTTGATTTAGTCATTTTCTAACATAGATCAATGATAGGCTAGTCCATTGGGTAGTGGTGCACCGAGGGTCAGATTGATTGAGTGCTTGACCTGATAGTGTAGAGTTACCCCAATGGGTGAGGAGAATATGTTGTTGTGTTCTTCCACAACCTTATCCAGTTGTTCTTGCTGCGTGGAGAGACCTATCATGGAGGCCATGAATGTGGCTACAACCTTCTGCTCACTTTGAGAAGGAATCATGAAGAATACAAACATACCGGTCTGAGAGATGACCTTCCTGCATTGCTTGGCAGAGGTCAAGGAAATGGAAGTAGCTGGGACTACCTCAAGTGTCCTATATAAATTTCTATCCAAAGTAATAATAACACTACGATGTCTAGACTCATATACAACATGAAATTTCCATAAATAAGGTTGGCCCAAAAGAACATCACAAAATTCAAGGGGGGCGACATCATACAATACCTCATCTTTGAAGGGGTTGATGTCATAGGTTAGGAGACATTGTTGGCTGATACGGAGATCGCTCCCTTGGCAGAGTCATCCAATGGTGTACGATTGTGGGTGTGGTGTTGTTGAAAGATCCAATTGCTTGATGACCTCTGCTAAGATGAGGTTATTCTGGATACCTCTATCATCAATGAATTGCAAAGAGTACCCTTCAACCACATATGTGAATGAAAGAGTAACTTACCTTCCTTTGGTTCATCAGGTTCGTTGGGATAGACCTTGGTGGTGGTAGAAACAGTGGCACTCAGTTTTTCATCAATGATTTGTCTCCCTTTTTTTGGTTCTGACTCAAATTTGGATCCCGCATCTTATTTAAAGTCTTTTACCTTGGCCACCAATGACTACTTTCAGAGACATTCAATGGTGTTATTCCAAGGTCTCTTATGGAACTCGCACCATTTCCCAGTGTCTTTCTTTGTCTTCCCAGTGTCCTTCTTTGTTTACGATTTGGACTGGTTTTCCTGAGGCTATCCATTCTTGCTATGCTCTTTGTTCTGCATATTGGGGTAGCCTTTTCCATGCTTCTATTATGAGGGGTTTGCAGACCCAGAATGTTGTGTCTTTTGTTCAAGATTCTACTTGATTTTGACAACATATTGATAGGTCGCGCATAAGGATGAGGTGTCCATAAACTCCATTTTTTTCTGGATGTATCTATGCATACCACTACGGTACTTAAGCACCATATGTCACTTAGATTCTTTGATACCCAAATTAGTGTGAAAGGTATGGCAGACATTGTTGAACTCTAGCACTATTTGGTCCCTTTCTTGCCACAGTGTGGTCAATATTGTATATAAGTTGTCATAACTTCTAAAAGGGCAGTATTGTTCCTTAATATCATCCCCGAAAGAACCCCAATTGGGTTTGACTACAAATAATGTAGATCCCTCTGTTTCCTTTTGCTCACAGAAAATCTCCCACCAATATTTGACATGGGCAATGGCCTTAAAGAGCGTAAATGTAATATTTTATCTATCAGAAAAGTTATGGAAAAAATATTACCCTTCTAGAAGGTTTAACCATTTTTCTATAACATCTACTTCTATTTGACCTTCAAATATAGAAATATAAAAATTGATTTGTACCTTGAAGGGGGCGGCGATTCCAATTGAGGAAGATGTGTCGCCTCTTGGTAGTTGTTGAAGTATTTGCAAAAAATTATTCATAATCTCGTTCATTTTTCACGAGAGGCATTCCTTGAGCAATATTTTAAAGGTATATCCTGCCCCATTGTCTCTCTTATCTTCCCCCATGGGTGTTCGTTGGGTTTGATGAGGCCGATATCGCAAAGGATCAATTGGTTTGAGCCCCAACTATGTATACCCTGACCTCGTTGGGGACATGCATAGAGAAACAAATGAAGAGAAGACCACTCGGATACCATTGATCCAGATTTATGAGAGGAATGAAATGAAACACAAATATATAACATTAACACAGATATACAAAGAACAATAACAAAGATATAGTGGAACTTAACTTCTATTCAATAAAGAAATCTGTTGAAACTGTAGAATGTAGAATGAAAACAAGCTTGCTCGAATGGTGGTAGCTAATCTATGAGAAGAGATGTGGAGGCTATGTGCATTCATATTAGACCATTATAATGAGGCCTCCAGGCATTTTTATCATCAAGAAGTAAACAAAAAACCCTAGACATCCAAAACCCTAACCCTAGGAGATGAAGCACCAAAAGTCATGTGGGCCCTGATGGGGTAAGTTGGTACATCAACTTCCTGGGGTCGTAAATTTTGAATACTATTGGGCATAGGCCCATTTTGGAATAAAGAATAATTTTGGAGAATAAATCACAAGGAAGGAAAAGACAACTGGCAAGAAAAGCAGCACGTGCAAGGTAAACGTGCATGCAGAGGAGGAAATCATATGAGGCACGCATGCAAGAAGACCTAACCATGATAGGGTTAGGGTTTTGGTAAGAATATGTAATGGTTGGTTTTGAAGTCTATCATCAAAAGAGTACACCATATCACCCTCAAGCAAATGGAAAAGTGGAAGCCTTTAACAAGATCCTAGAGAATGCATTGACAAAGATCTGCAATGTTAACAGGGACGATTGGGATTTGAATATACCAACGGTATTATGGGAATAAAAGAATACATGAAAAAATTTGATAGGGAAGACACCATTTAGGTTGGTGTATGGACAAGAAGTAGTGGTGCCATTAGAATTTTTGGTACCTAGTTTGCATGTTGCAACAATCACTAACATGACAGAACGAGGTGCAATACAAGAAAGGCTAAGTCAACTGATGGTGATGTAAGAAGATAGGATTTTAGCAAGATTTCACCAAGAAGTACAGAAAGCAAGGGACAATGCTTGGCATGACAAACATATTAAAAGGAAGATTTTCAAGGAAGGAGACCTAGTCTTGGTGTATGACAGTAAATTTCTTCAGCACTTGGGAAAATTCAGAATGCATTGGTTGGGACCATATGAAGTCAAGATTGTCACAAATGGGGGCGTTGTATAGTTGAAATATTTAGGACGTACAGAACTCAAAGGAATGGTCAATGGGAGTCGATTGAAACTGTATAGGGACAATCGACCTCCTATTACTTAGGAAGTTACTGGCCAATAAAGAGATATGTATATAGTTTGAAAAAAAAGGGAGAAGAAAAGCCATAAAAAATAAAAAGGATAAAATTATAAACAATTCAACGCACATGGAGGGCCTCAACAGAAGAGAACTTGGCAGACAAAACAGGGCACTGGAAGAAAAATAGGGTTCGAAAACACGACTCACAGAAGAGCAGTTAATGGTTAAAAAGGTACTGTGCACAGGAAACAAAATGAAAAAGGGGAAAAAGTGACAAGTATCAGTGCGACACAACTGCCACTTCCTTGTCCCGCTATAAAGTTGGAAAGAGGGGGAAAACCGACCCATTGTGTCAATTTCTAAGGAGAAAAATGTTGATTCGAACGGAAGAGTGATAGAGTGCGATTACGTTACCATCTATTGAATTGAGAGCTTGTATTTAGGATTTAACCACCATGTTACCACCAAGGATTGGAGCACCAAGCAGAACCAGATGAAGCACACATAGTAGCACATGGGTACCATAAGGCGGAACTAGTGAAATTCCCACAGTGGTGGATGTGGAAGAAATCCACACACCAGAGTATGAGAAAACCACATTACATGTGGAGGAGGAGCATGAAATTGCACAGGATCCCGAGCAACCGGTATAGGATGCATAATAGACAAAATCCAACGCGTCCTAGGAAAAGGGCCACAGGAAGCAGAACCGACTATGGATTCCATGCAACAGGGCCTAGAGCCAGAACCAGAGAAAAAAATGGAGAAAGAGGATGGGGTATCATCCCAACAAGGGAAAAAGAAGCTGAGAGCATAAAGTAGTACGTAGGGCGTACAATGCACACACGCAAAATTAAGTATAGTAATGCCAAAAATTCCCAATGAAGTGAAGAACGAGTATAACATGGTAGGATGAGTTGATGTCCTTAAATACTTTGACCATGATGTCTATGACGCAAAAAAGTTCCCATCTTTGGTAGCGCGGATCTACCTAGAGAGCAGGGGAGAGGGCCCATCAGGCACGCCACTATTGGAGCCTGCATAGTGGATCCTGGGACTGTACAACACCGACATCATGAACTTATTATAAATATCACACTTCGGGTGCAGGAAACACATAAACATACACGTTAAACAGTTGTTAGCAAGGGTTCACGAAGGCATATTATGGATGGATAGGCTAGTACCAATCAACGTTGACCTCATCACAAAGATTACATGGATACCCATAGATGGGGAAAAGGTAGAGCAATACCTAGAAGACAAGACTAAGGAAAAATCCATCTCATATGAGATCAAAGAAAAGTATGGCACAGAGAGGGGTAACAGAGGTATCAGGATCAATGACATCAATGATCCTGCAACATGATTTACAACCATATTTCTCGATTTCAAATTAATGTACAAGTGCTGAAAAGAAGAAGTGCGCACAGGAATAGTAGTAGTTGCGACACAATGTGCAAAGGGGATCTTGATGAGTTGGGCCCCGTACCTACTGAACTCATTCCTTGAAGATTGTAAGGATGCACAAGACTGGGGTTTGAGTTCCACTACTCATGGTTACTCATCCTCATTGCACTGATGGGGTGGCACGAATCTACATACACGATGTTACTACCAAAGACAGGAAAATGTGGCACAACGCGCTACATGTCGATGTGAAGCACAAAAAATACCAAGGTAAAGAAAGTCAACAATGACATGTTCACTCAATAATTAACAAATATCCAGAACAGATTGGCGGATACATGGAGGATCTGACCAGAAACTATCCAGGAGTATGGAAAGATAATGAATTTATGGGCATCACATCACACCATGTGGCTACAGGCAAAGAAGGACCCAAACAAGGAGTGGTTGTAGCTGAAGTATTGTGTGACAATGTATGACATCCACATGGAGGTCCAAGAGTGGCTTGAGGAGTGGAAAGTGCCATAGATTCCAAGAACAATGCCAATAATACAAATCCAGACACAGGGTAGAACAGATAGGCTTGGAGGGGGGCGATATATTATGACCACCAGTCACTTCATAGGTGGTTGAAGCCATGTCAGCAAAGAGAAGCCATGCTTAACAACAATTCCAACAAATAATAGATATGTACGAAGCGTTGGCACAAGCATTTCCAGAAACTAGAGTTAGGCAATGACTCGAGACAAGTCACGATGTCAGTGTTGGGGGATTGTTGAGTGCAGGTCAGTTTTGAGGGAAAATCATGACTTGGGAGGCAGATACGCATGTAGAAGAAGCAACAAATGTAAGGTATACAAGCATGCAGAAAAAGTAGTACGTGAAAAATAGACACACATGCATAAAAGGAATGAATGCAAGGCACACATGCAAGAAGACCTAGCCATGATAGGGTTAGGATTTTGGTAAGAGAATGTAATGGATGGTAAGCCGAAAATATGTATAAGTAGGTACCTAGGAGGTCTATGTCAGGGGTTCGTTGTTGTTTTTTTTGGGTTGGTTAGTGTTACTATGATGTTCAAAGACATAATGACTATAAATCTGATCTATCTTGTAATATGTTGAGCTGAGGAGAGGAAATAAGGGAGATCTTGAGGGTTATATCTCATACTAAGAATCCTGGTGTGATCTAGTCTGCCTCATTGTAGATCTCGTTTTGTTCTGATGGAGAGTTATAATGCGCGAGGTGTTGTAGTTTTGGAACCATAATAATAAAAGAGAATAAAATCCAAATCTTTGTGGACGTAGCCCAGGTGGGGTGAACCATTATAGATCATGTGTCATGTGATTGAATTTTATGTATCTCTTTTGTTTTTAATGATTAGATGTTAACCAAATGTGTGAATGACTATATAGATATGCTACTTTACATGTATGAACAAGAATTAATGACAGGGTATCCCCTATAAGATGAATGTTAAAGTAATAAATGAAGACTACAAATTTTAATCACAGATCCCCACTCATTTCCCAAGATGCAGGCACCTCATCATTGCATCCACCCATAAGAACTATCTTGGGTGAAACTACGCAGTGCATCCTATGCATTGTGTTTCCTTCTAGTTTACCAAGAGGGTCGATAGCTTTAGGGGGGGTTTGTTGGAAACCAAGTGGACCTGAACCTAGGTCAGCCCAAGAAGGGTAGCAGGAGTAAACAATAACCAACAAATGGTTATGTTGCTAGTTGAGAAAGGGATTGAGTGAATGAGATCTGCTGAAGAATCATGAATATCCGGTGACACAACGTTAAAAGAATGAGAATATAAAAGGTTATGTTGAGACTATGGAACCCAACGAAGGCAGAGATCGAGAACTAGTTGAAAACAAAGGATCTGGAATTTGTGTAGAAAGATAAACAAAACCTGAAGTTAACATTGCACAAATATTTGGACAAGTATGTATTCAATGACTTGCATGAAGTATTTTTCTGTGATTTCCTGCATGTGTTGTAGGAGTGGATATTGAGGTTGAAAGACAACCACCCTACAAAGAGGACTAGATAGCTAGAATGGGGTCCTATGAAGATCGCACAGTTACAACAAGTTGACAATAAATTTACACATGCAATATATTTATGGTTAGACAACATTGTTGCAGAATTTATCATAGAATTTGCAGTAGATACTGCGAAGACTTACAACGCAACAGAGAAAGAGTTCCTGAAGGGACCTCAAGGTAGATATATTATATCATTGTATACTTCCATTAAGATGTTACTATATAACAAAGGTGTAATGAAAATGGCCTCAGATAGCTAAATGTCCCTACGTGCATGGGGGAAGGGGGGAAGCACTGACAAGAGACAGATAAATGGAGGAAGAGATGGATAAAGGAAAGAAGGAGGAGGCCTTGGATCCAATCATGATTGAGGAAGACCAGATCAAGCAGATCATGGAAACATCTATAAGAACGCGAAGTGGAATACCCTACCAATACAAGATGAACAATAAGAAGAGATCCATAGCTACGAGGGAACGCTTGGAAAGTGATGAAGAAGAGATAGAGGATCTTTGGGATGTGGAGCAGATTTAGGACATACTGCACGCAACATATGAAAGAAAGAAAAGAGGTCCAAGAGCAGAAACCAAAGGCAAAACTTGATGCAGAACTTGAAGGGCTTGATGCCATAGGTTAGGCAATACTGTTGGTTGACGTAAAGATCACTCCTTTAGCGGAGCCGTCTAATGGTGTACGATTGTGGGTGTGGTGTTGTCAGAAGATCCAACTGCTTGATGACCTCCACTAAGATGAGGTTCTTTTGGCTACCTCTAGCAACAATGAAGTGCAACAAATTACCCTTCAACCAAATATGTGAATGAAAGAGGCACTCACCTTCCTCTGGTTCATTAGGTTCATTGGGATAGACCTTGGTGGTGGTAGCAATAGTGACATTGGGGTTTTAATCAATGATTCATCTCCCCTTTTCTGGTTCTGACTCAGAGTTGGATCCCACATCTAATTCATAGGCTTTTACCTCAGCCACCAATGACTGCTTTGAGCGACATTCAATGGTGTTATGCCAAGGTCTCTTATGGAACTCGCACCATTTCCCAGTGTCTTTCTTCATCTTCCCATTTTCCTTCTTTTCTTGTGGCTTCGAATGGTTGTCCTGAGGTTTCCCATATTTTCTCTATCCTTTTTTCTATGGGTTGGGGCTTCCCTTACCCTGCTTTTCCTATGAGGGGTTCCCAAACCCAAACTGTCATGATTTTTGTTTAAGCTTCTGCTCGATTTTGACGACATATTGATAGGTTGCGCCCAAGGATGAGATGTAGAAAAACTCCATTTTTGTTTGGATGTATCTATGCATACCACTATGGTACTTGAGCACCAGATGTCACTCAGAATATTTGATACCTATATTGGTGTGCAAGGTATGGAAGACATTAGTGAACTCTGGCACTATTTGGTGTCTTTCCTACCACAGTGTAGTCCATCTTGTATACAAGTCATCATAACTTCCAATAGCGTAGTATTGTTCCTTAATAGCATCCCTGAAGGAACCCCAAGTTGGTGCAACTGCAAATAATGTGGATCCCTCTATTTCCTTTTTCACACATAAATTCTTCCACCAAAATTTGACATGGGGGACAACCTTGAGGAGCGCAAACGTAATAATTTCTCTATCGAAAAAGTTGTGGACAGAAAAATGCCCTTCTAGAAGGTTTAACCATTTATCTACAACATTGACATCTATTTGACCTTAAAATATAGGAATATCAAAGTTGATATGTACCTTGAAGGGGGCGACGCTTCCGTTTGAGGTGGATGCATCACTTGTCGGTAGTCATAGAAGGATTTGTGCAAATTTTTCCATCATCTCGTTCTTCTGTCACTCAAGGGATTCCTCGAGCAACATTTTGAAAGGATCTCCTATCCAATTGTATTTCTTTTCTCCCACTATGGATAGTTTCTTGGGCATGTGAGATTAGTTTTCCTCAAGAGAAACAAGATAGAGACCCAACTCTGTATACCTTGACTACGTCGGGGACATGCATTAAAAAAAAAGACAAGGAGTAGACCGCTTTGATACCATTGATCCAGATTTATGAGAAGAATGAAATGAAACCAAAGATTTATAATATTAACATGGAGACACAATGAGAAATAACAAATATACAGTAAAACGTGGTTTCTATTAAATAATAAATATGTTGAAAATTGTAAAATGCAAACTGAAAACAAGCTTGCTAGAATGGTGGCAGCTTATCTCTTAGAAGAGATGTGACAACTATGCTCATTCACAAGAAGATGAGTACAACAAGGTTCTGAAGTAATTTTTACAATAAACATGAATTCCAAAACCCTAGACATCCAAAAACCTAACCCTAGGAGATGAAGCATCAAAAGTCATGTGGGCCCCGTTGGGGTAAGTTATTACAACAACTTCTCGGGGTTGTAACTTTTGCATACGATCTCTGTTTAGGGAGAACGATAGCTCGTTGGAAAGGTATTGACGAGGAAATTCATTTATAGGGGTCAATCAGAGCCTTTGCTTATCATTGAGGTTCTTGACTGTGGAAAAACTTCGTTTAGGCCCTCAAAATGGCCTCAGAAGTTTAGGAACCGAAAAAATGCTAAAAATAGTAAGTTGCTAAAAACATTTGAGCCAATTGGACATGGTGGGTGGCCACCGAGATCCTCCTACATCATCGTTGATGTATTTGGGCCATGTGATTAATTGAGGGGAGCTCAAGATAGATCTTGCAAAGATGGAGGCCATCATAAAATGACCATTTCGTACTAATGTAACTAAAGTTACGAGCTTTTTTGGGGTAGTAAAATACCAATGAAATTTCATAACATCTTTTTTAGTGGTAGATGTGAAGTTTCGATGAAACCATGAAACCTTTCACAGAGAACCTTGTTAGAGAAAATTCACACAATTCTTGCAAAAAGAACTAGAGAGAGAAGCAAGAATGAGAGAAAGAATAGAAGTGTATTAGCATTACATGAATAGTATGATGAATAATAAACCCAATATATATCTCAATGGCTAAGTGAATGCACCATAGATAGTTACATGGCTAACTGAATGAGCTATAGATAGGTTCTATAGTGATCTAAAGTTCCATAATAATGATCAAAGTGATTTGAATACTCACTAGCAGAAATCATAGTTATCTACAACCTAGTATAAGTCAATTTTCCTTAAAATCACCAATTAGTTGAGTCACACATGTGGAGGTGAGAGAAAATCATGCATGCATGAGATATGCACCCTCCTAGCCTCATGCATGTGATATGCACTCTCCTAGTGAGAAAACTAAGGTGAACTGCATGCATGAGTTTTTCTCCACTAGTTTAATTGAAGTCTAACTAAGTCTCAACTAAAGAGGAGAGGCACCCCTATTTTTTAGGAGATTCCCAAAAAAATAGGGAATATTCACATAAGAGAATATTCTCATCTACCTCAACATTAGACTACTAAAATTAGCAAAAATGATCACCAGGTGAGTGTATAATAGTTGAGTGCACAATAGGTGAGTGTGTAATGTCTCCAATAGTAGATGCACCACTCCATTCTATAACAACCAATGACAAGAGTTTCGAGTGGGGAAAGAATAAAAAAAAAAAATTGATGAACTAAAACGAAAGATCGGTCAAGAACTAGTTCTCACATTTCCTAAATTGCAGAAGCCTTTCAAAGTGGATATAGATGCAAGTGGGTATGTTATGGTAGCAATTTTGATGCAAGGAGGTAATCCGATATGCTATCATTATGAAATGTTTCATAGGGAAGTCTTAAGCTACCCTACCTATGATAAAGAACTATATGCCATGGTTCAAGCACTATCTAATGGGAAAGGAACCCGTTATCCACATATATCACCAACCACTGCAATATTTGCAGGCCTAGAGAAAGCTTCAACAAACCACACATTACAAGTGGATGGGGTTTTTGTAGCAATTTCATCTAGTCATCAAGTATAAGAAAGGAAACAATAATAATTCAACATACATGGTTTTAAGGCCACCCACATTGAATATTACGACTTTGGGAACTCTTATGCACATAGATACTTCTACCCATGAGGCATACAAAGAGGCATACACAGAAGATGAGGACTTCAAGGAGGTGTTTTAGCAGCTACAGGGTCAAATTCATGTAGAAGAAAGTGGTGGCAAAGCTAACTATCATCTCCAAAATGGGCTTCTCTAAAATATAGACAATATCTACATACCTAAAGGTGAAAGATTGAAACTTATGAGAGAGGCTCATACCTCCAAAGTTGCAAGACAATTTTGGTCTTGGGAAGATAGTTGTAAACTTACAAAGGTATGTGTACTGACCTAAAATGAAAGAATATGTAGCACGATATATTAGAGGATGTATACTTTGTTGTATCAGCATGCTCAACAATAGAAAGCAAGGTCTATACCATCCCTTACCTATAACCACTCGACCTTGGGAAAGTATTTCAATGGATGTTTTGGGAGGTTTACCAACAACCAGGAAGGGACACAACTATCTTTTATGGTAGTTTATAGGTTCAACAAGATGTGCATTCTTATTCCTTCTAAAATGACCATAAGAGGACAAGAAGAAACACACATGTTGTTTGAAAAAGTATGGGTGCACTTTGGGGTACCAAGGAACATCATCTTAGACGGGGATACTAGATTTCTTAGTGCCTTTTGGACTACACTTTGGGAGAAGAGGAACACACAATTGAAGATATATACAACATTCCATCCACATATAGATGGTCAAACAAAAGTAGTCAATAGGACTTTGTTGCATATTTTCAGGGGTTACAATCATAAGCATCTGAAGATTTGGGATGAAAATATGATCTATATTGAACACTTTTATAATAGAGAGGTCCACACTTCTACTAGTAAGTCCCCTTTTGAAATGTGTTTCATGTATCTGTTGCCTTCACCCTTGGGTGTTTTTTATGGACAATAAGGAGGAGTGAGGGAAGACACCACGAGAGAAACATTAAAAGCAAATTTGTTTGTTGAAAATATTAGGAAGATACATTTGCAATTATAGGAGACACTGAAGAAGTCACAGGAAAGGTACAAGGGACAACATGATTAACACAAAACAAAAAATCATTCTAAGTGGGAGATGGTGTTTGGTTACTACTGAATAAGGAAAGACTACACGGTCCTAGTAAGAATATCAATTCTATGTGATATGGCCCTTTTGAGGTATTGGAGAAGGTGGGAGATATTTCCTATAGAATTATTCTACCCCCATACACGTGCATTTACTCAGTAGTGAATGTGGATAATTTGAAACTCTATGAACCTTCCATGTTGGATCAAGAAGAGGAGTAGGTCCTACCTACCATAGAGGACTTAGAACCAAATTCTCAAAGAGAGTTGGAAGATGATGCAATTTTTCATAAGAGGTCCAAAGCTATAAGAGAGGGGAAACATGACCTTTGGCAGATTGGGTTGAAAGGACACATTCCAAAGAAGGAAAAATGGTACTCCAGGGAGATGGTAGAGGAACCATTTCCTCACCTCATTCAGTAAAGCTTCTAGGGACCAAAAGCCTCCCTAAATGGGAAGGTATGATTTGGATTGGATCATTATATAATTTCCCATCTATCTTGGTACCATTATATACTTTTTCATCTATATTGGTATTTTCTAGGTTGAAAAATTTTGAGGACCATCTTGTAGAGCCATTTTAGCGACGAGCCCCAATTTGGAAAATTGGGTCAAAAAAACCATCTGAAATATTTCAAAGCTATTTTGAGGCATCAAATGGAATTTTTTTGTCGAAAGCTACTCTGGAGGAAGATTATATACTCTACACACCGAGACCTTTCTAATGGTGTAAGAGTCGTCTCAACTAGAGTTTGTATGTGAAAGTTATGTCTTTCGCAACTTGACCTACCATGTTTACCACCATGGTATGAGTGGATGTCACACCAACCCCCATTACTCCAAGTGTGTGGGGCTAGCCACGTATGGACTTTCAAAAATAATTTAGAAGGTCCAAACATTATCACTAATTAAGGGTTGAGGAAGTTAAAACCCTAACCCTAGAGGACTATCGAGCTATGTTAATTATCGAGATGCTAGGAGAAAGGGTTCAATTCATTTGTATTGTATTTATTCCATAATTGAGAAGAGCATCCTATGAGTAGTATTATAATTGAGAAGAGCATCCAAGGAGTGGTATTTTGAGAGCATATCATAGGAGGTAGNNCATCCAAGGAGTGGTATTTTGAGAGCATATCATAGGAGGTAGGAGATTTTGTAGCAGATTTTGTAGTAGTTTTTCAGGCCACAATGTCAAAGTCAACTCCATAGTGAATGCCTCTTTATTTGTACTTGCTTTCCATAACTGAAGAAAAGAGAGAAGAGCATACGCCTCAGCTTCTAGATATGTTTTCTCTTGTGTTGGTTTTTTTAGGATACATCTTGTGTTTAATTGTGTGAATGGTGTGTATATTTTTTAGTGTTCTTTCATTTTCATATTCAGTTAATTTCACAAATTCAAGCAAAGCTAGTAATTACCTTTCTCATATGATTGAAAACAAAGTAATTTTAATGTGGTTCCTTGTGATTAGAGGTAACATAGATTCATATTATTCTTTTATTTATTAAATATTTAGATTAGATCAAATACTTTGAAGTGAAAATCTTTCAATTTTTTATATAAACAAATTTTAAACCTAAAAAAAATTAAATTTATAACCTAATGAATTTGAAATTAATATATATATATATATATATATATATATATATATATATATATATATATATATATATATATATATATTAATTAATTTATAACCTAATGAATTTGAAATTAATATATATATATATATATATATATATATATATATATATATATATATATATATATATATATATATATATATATATATATATATATATATATATTAATTAGAACATACTAATTTATTTTTCAATTGACTTATGAATATAAGATTAGGATGATGATTTAAAATATTTCTCCATATGATATGGAAGACTGTTTATATTATTTATGAACAATTTATTTACTTATGAATATAAGATTAGGATGATGATTTAAAATATTTAAGCATACCATATGGAGGAGTGTTTATATTATTCTTATATTGTAATATCAATATTTGTATTATTTATAAACAATTTATATTATAATTGGAGTGTGAGTGGGTATACTAATTAAGAACATGTGTTTTTTGTTAAGAGGTTACAAATTCAAATCCATATTGATGAAGAATATATTATCATCATTATTATTATTATATAATATAATTGTTTATATTATTTCTTATATTATATAATATTAAACATGATGAATATATCTTTTAATTACCATAAACTGTCATGAGAAGTAAAATAGGAACATATTTCCAAGGGGTAATATGGTAACATAGAGACATCATTTGTATGCCTAATAAAAACATATTTTAAATTTTTTTTATTAAATATAAAATAATTATATAAAAAAATAATTTAATAATATATAAATATTTAATAATAAAAAATCGAAAGTTTAAACAAGTAATTTAACACCACGCCACATAAATATTCAGTTAAAGAAACAAATTGAAATAGCGATTAACTTGCTCCTTCAAAATCTCGTGGATATCGCTAATGAACCTCCTCACTCATGATACTAATTACGAATTGGAAAGAAAAACATGATACAAATCTGGAATTGGAAAGAAATATGATTATTTACATTCATGTCTTCGGTTTACCATCCTCCTCTCAGAAGATGTGACCTCAACTTCGGTTTACCAGCGTCCTCTCAAAAGATGTGACCTCAACTTCACCCTTGGGATGGTGAGTTAGAACACGCAAGTGGTAGGAATAATATACAAGGCAAATGGAAAAATGAAAATAGAATTGTTAGAGTATCGTATGAGGAGGAGAAAGGAGAAAGAAAATAGAATTGTGAGTTTAGACAATAATCTGATTTGAAGAGTAGCATCATGTTGCTACCACAATGCCACATATTTGTTTGCGCTGCATGGTCAAGTGGCCGCGCATAATCGATATTTGTTTGCGCAGCATGGACAAGTGGCCGCGCATGCTCCACAAGAAACGCATCGCTTGCTATTTCTGACCGTTTCGTTAGTTGCAGGTAGATGGCCAACTCTTCTCAAACTTGCCGTTGCTTGCACGACATGATGCGGCCTGCATATAACTTGAAATTTGTATTCTATTCCTTCATCCCTTATCGCAATTTTGTTTATTATTTATTACTTCGGTTTCATGCAAAACCAGATTAATAATATTCCTCATAGTGCTGCTTAATTCTCAATTTTAATAGGACAATTATATTGTTTGCGCTTCCCATGGCAAAGGCAAAAGTGTCAGAAAATAGGAGGATGATAAAAACTACTTTGTTGCTGCTTCAGTTCGTTGCGTATAGATTCCATTTTTGTAGAGCTGCAGAATCGCTGGAGGCTGCCTTTGTGTTCGGGGACTCTCTGGTTGACGCAGGGAATAATAATTACATAAATACTCTATCTAAGGCCAATATAGCCCCCAACGGAATCGCTGGAGGCTGCCTTTGTGTTCGGGGACTCTCTGGTTGACGCAGGGAATAATAATTACATAAATACTCTATCTAAGGCCAATATAGCCCCCAACGGCTGCGACTTCAAGCCGTCACATGGCCGGCCAAGCGGTCGTTATACGAATGGAAGAATCATCCCCGATATTATTGGTACTACTTCACACATCTTTCGCCTTCGGGCTTAAGCCCATTCAGCATTTCTGACTTGTTAGTTTAATGATATAAACTGAATTGGATATATATATTTATATATATTTGAGTCTTGCAGTGGATGAACTGGGGCAGAAAGCCTACGCCCCACCATTCTTGGCACCGTCTACAAAGGGGTCTGCTATATTACACGGAGTGAACTATGCATCGGGTGGAAGTGGAATCCTTAACTCAACTGGCAGTATATTTACTATGCATCGGGTGGAAGTGGAATCCTTAACTCAACTGGCAGTATATTTGTAAGTTTCCTTCTCTTCTCTACGCAATTTTCTTTCAAGTATTGCACTTGGCCTTTGAAATATTTCACGCTTGCAGTTGGTATGTTTGTGATCCATGATAAATCTATGGTAATCTATCTTTATTGATACAAGCACAATTGTTATTTGCAGATTGGGCGGCTTTCATTGGAGGTACAAATCGACAATTTTGCAGAAACAAGAATAGAATTGAAAAGAATGCTGGGAACGAAAGCAGGCACAGCATTGTTGGAAAAGTCGATATTCTCGGTGACAATGGGTGCGAACGATTTTATAAATAATTATCTGGTTCCCGTTCTGTCAACTATCGAGAGGGCAACCGTTAGCCAAGAAGCTTTTATAGATCAACTTATTCATACCTTCAGAAGTCAACTGAAAGTAAACGTCTCTTTCGTTAATTCGTAGATTCTATTGCTAAATTTGTCGGTGTGTAGATTCTATTGCTAAATTTGTCGGTATGTGAGGATGCAGAGATTGTACGAGTTGGGCGCTCGCAAAATACTTGTAACAAACGTTGGACCTATCGGTTGTATACCATATCAACGAACTATAAATGGGGTGCAGGAAAATGAATGTGCATCGTTGCCCAACGAACTTGCCATCGAATTCAACAAGCGCTTAAGACCTCTCATACTGGAACTCAATGCAAACT
>CBVK0101808170.1:0-12592 GCA_900067695.1 Picea abies | reverse complement strand
ACCACTTGTCCACTTAGTAATTTCTCCATTAACTTTATTATTTAAATTATTTATTTTGTATTCACTTTTAATTATAGTACAATCATCACTTCACTTTATTATTTACTTTCTAAAATCTCTTAAACCACTTTGACTACTTTGACCTTTTGGGGATTCTAGATGACTCATGAGGGTTATCCAACTTCACATGGCCATAACTCTCTAACCGTGAGGAGTTATGTGACGTTCCACATACCAGGGGAAATGGCATGCCATGCAATATCCATATAGAATATTGTTACCTGAAAATATATCAAAACTCATACCATTATCGATCAAACAAACATGGGTCCATTACCCAAACCTTTCTCCAACTTCACATAGCCATAACTCTCTAACCGTGAGGAGTTATGTGATGTTCCACATACCATTGGAAATAGAATGACATGTACTATCCATATGGAATAGTATTACCTGAAAATATATCAAAACTCATAACATTATCCATCAAACAAACTTGGGTCCATTACCCAAACCTTTTTTCTACTGGACTTTCTTCAAGGGCTGACATCAATGACAACCAACTCAAATAATCAATAGTATGCCACATAAGAACCATGCGTCAACACCAATTTGGATGTAACAAACAAGACTGAATCACATGGAAGCGACGTGGCAGTGAGCTGGAAAAGGTGAGTTTTGGCTTAGGAAACTTTGGGAAACCATAACTTTCAATCTGGAACTCAGATTTAAGTATGGTTACATTTGTTGGAAATATATTGATGAGAAGAATCCAACTATGAAATTTGGTTAGAGGAAATAATAGAGGAAAATAAGAAGAAAACCTAATAGACCTCGAGCCTAGATTTCGTTAGAGAGGGATGGACAAAGAAGAATTCGGTAGAGATCAATCCGAAGAGGCTTGGGGACAGGTCTGTAGGAAAGGTGGATCTAAAAACCTTGGAAGCTCGAGACCTCAGGGAAAGAGGAAAAGGAGAAGCTCGGTAAGGATCAAATTCAAGGTTTTATAAAAGGATGAACATATTTCCCACATGCCTCTCAAGGTTGGAGTGGTCATGTGAATAAAGTGTCTCTACAAACTTGCTCCTGCAAAACAAAGAATGAGATCATCCATGCAATCAAAAGAAGACTAGCCAATACAATAAACAATATATTCACTGCCTTTAACCAACTTATAAGAGAGTGTTAGGTTTATTGAAAAACAATGTGGTGAATGGAGATGAGTGTCTTAAGACTACATATGCTAATTTGAAACATAAGAGTAGGATCTATATGCGAGAGCATATGTATGAAGTTGTGAAACATAACATGTTAGCCAGAGGCTACAAAATTTGAATTAGTCAATCAGAAAATAATAAACCACAATCTCATCCAAGACATGCAATAGAACATCAAGCCATGCAGCCCCATAGGATCATCGAACACTTCAGATTCAACAAAATTTTTGAAGATAGCTTGTCAAGTCCATCATACAAGTGTCAACAAATATAATAGTCCAATAAGCATCATGAAGACAATTAAAATAATCATACCGAGAGGAATAATCAACATCTATCAAAGGCAATCATCCATCAAGACAAAACCCCTAACTCCCTCAAAGTAGGCAAAGGGATAAAATTAGGCTCAAGCGATAGAGGATTAGGCAATAGGATTGAAATTTTAGTAGGGGGGTCCCTTTCCTTTTTCTCTTAAAAGAAAAATTAAAGGGGGTTTGTTGCAGCCACAACAAATAGTGACACACTGGAAGAACCAGTTATCTATGTCCATGTAAATTTAGGGCTTGTACTTCATATCTGAATTTTAAAGATAATTTCAACAAACTGCAAACAATTTTCCAATAGTCAAGGGTACCACAATGACATCAAATTTTTAAAAGATATAACCCAATATTTCTAGTACTTGTAATCTAACACACCCTTTTCAAAGAGTTAATTAATGATATAAGTTCTTTCACTGGTTTCACACTTTATATTGGTTTTGGTTTGATCATGAGTTTTCACTTTTAATAACGAGCAAACATCTACATAAATGGATATGGGATGGAGTGATTAGTAAATTAAAAAAAAAAATAACAAGAATAACTCCATAGGCTTAGCTTTTTATCTGGCCCTCCTTCTAGCACCATTTATGTTAATGAGACAAAATGACCCATTCAATTAGATGAGGGAAAACACCAGATGGCAGGTCTCAATCAGATCTACTCTCATTTGGTGTAACGTTTCCAGTGAGTTTATGGACCTCCTTGTCACTCAGAATTGAAATAAATAAAAGGGGAAAGATAACAGACTTCCCCCGAAAGAGTCCTAACTAATTCTAAGGCTAAACTAACTAAAATCTTAACTAATCTAATCTAACTAATTATAACCTACCTTGGAATCAAAACTAGAAGAATGAGTATAGCAAAAGATAACACCATCAGAACCAGAAATAGTTCATATATTCCAAGATGAATGAAAACAACAATGCTACAAATGCATAAACAAATAGTTGTAAAATGCATTTATAACATCATTTATGTACCCATGAAGAAATATGTGATAGCATGAGTAAACAGAACAGAGTGCAAAAATAATTCATACAACAGAATCCTATCTACTCAAGAAAAAGATAAATGCATTAAGAATAGTCTCTACTACATCCATCAAAGCCACAAAATTTCGAAATTCCTCCTACTCTTTATTACTCAGAGATAATAGTACCATATTTTTTTACAAAGGGAAAAATTCTTCACTCTATCCTCTTAGTTATCTTTTATAAGCTAAGAGAGAGATTCTTCAGTTCTCGTGGCTATTCATTTTCTTTCTCACATTTTAAAAATGGACATGTGATCGTTACAAAGAGAAGTCAAACAGACTCATGAGTTATTATTTTCTCCCTAAGTAAATTTACAAATGATATTCGTTAAAAAAAATCATTGACTCAACCCATTGGCATTGTGTTCTATTCCTCAAACATTTTTGGGTGTTTTTGGCTTATGCCTGCTAATAAAAATCCTTTTGGCTTCTTCTCCTCTGTATTATCTTTCCATATGGCTATTTCTAGTAACATTTTGTTCCCTATTGCTTGAGATATAATAGTTTGAAGTCTACATAGTTGGTTCTTTCACTTGAATTTGGGTTATGTCTGTGTTTTGAATATTTGAGCAATTTACACTCTCAATATTCACACATTTTCTATGCCATATTTTTCTTCTCTTCTCCATATTTCTATCGATCTATCTTGGTCTTTATTTCATTACTCGTAGCCCCAGATATGACTTCTTGAAATTGGTATGGTCATTTTCCCCCAAATCTATGGTTATTGGTTTTCTATATTTTTTGATTTCTTTTATCATTTGTTCGGCCTATATAACCATACCATTGCATTCCTCTATCTGATACCTTTCCAATGAGGTATTACGGGCCTCATTCTGATATCTGTAGAAAATTTTATGGTTGTTTAAATTTTCTCGCTTAGCAACCATTGACCAGGCCCGTGGGTTAATCTGGACCATTAATTCTTGAACCTGCAAAAAGAAAACCCACCAAATCAACAATCAATTTTCCATCGGACCTCGAAAAGGGTAGAGTGTGTGTTCGTAACTTCACATCAAAGTCTTCCTATCTCATGTTCAATTATCATCTCGACGTATTAACTCTGAGAGCGAGATCTAGTCATTCAACAGATCTAGACAAATCTACATTGTCCATCAGGGGAGTTGTTTCAAATTCTAATCTAATGTGTCGGTGAAAAGGGATCAAATAAAACAATTGAAGAATATTGTTTCTTCATTTTTTTGTGCTGAAGGTGAAAGCCAAAAAAAGGGGTAATCACATGCATTCAGAGTTGATTATTCGACGTCTAGAAGTCTTATGGAATTTCACGATATCGACAAGGGGTATCGAAGAATATTCCTCCATAGATTCATTTTACATATGAAATATCCGGATCATCCTTTCAGTGACAATCAATGGTCATGATTAAAAAACATTCGGAGTCTAAAGGTGACTGTTTGGATTGTTAACTCCAATAATCCAAAGTTCTAAACCAAATATTGTTGTATGAAAAAAATATGACCGTTCACTCGGGGAATAGATCGACAGCTCGGGAGAGTTTTACTTTGGAAATTTTCTTGAGGTTTAAGATTCTGAAACTTTTCAAATTAATAAGCCCATGATTTCGATGTCGGTTTCTTGGAAGGAAAAGTTGCTTAGCTTCAAAATATCCTATGTAATAAACCAAAGAATTCAATTGCGAACAAAATTTCTATGTGAAAGAATAAGATAAGGATTCAATCTGAGGTAGTGAAGGAACATTCACTAATAGAGAAACATAAATAAATCTTTGTAGTGTGGGTATTGTATATGTAAGGCCATCAACTCCAAGAATGAATGAAGGTCATCAATCAAGTATAAATTGAAATGCAATCCCAACCATTCATTGGGGAAGGGTTGTTGGAGTGAGTTGTGATATTAGGATTATATTTACTCCGATGGAGAAGGACTCTAACAATGAAGAGTGTGAATGTCAAGGATGATGAAACTTTGACGTCGTTGTTAGAGTTTGTGATCAAAAGGTTGGGAAGAAGAGTCGAGACAAAACCCGATGATGATTAGGGTAGGTGGTGTATGCCACATTAGCACCATGCATCGGCACCAAGTCAAATGGAACAAATGAGAGTGAACCACATGGAAGCCACATGGAATTCAGGTGGAAAAGCTGATTTTTGGCTTAGGAAACTTTGGGAAGCCATAATTTTCAATATGGAACTCAGATTGAAGTATGGTTACAGTCGTTGAAAATATCTTGAAGAGCATACTACAACTATGAGATTTGGTTAGAGGAAATAATAGAGGAAAATAAGGAGAAAACCCAATAGGTCTTGGACCTAGGTTTTAGGAGAGAGGGAAGGCCAAATGAAGAATCTGGTAGAGATCAATCCTAATAGGCTTGGGGGCAGTTATGTAGGAAAGGTGGATCTACTAGATTTGGAATATCAGGAACTTGGTGAAAGAGGAAAAGGGGAAGCTCTATAAGGATCAAAGTCAAGGTTATAGAAAAGGATCAACAGATTTCCCATAGGCCTCTCAAGGATGGAGCAGTCATGCAAAAAAAGTGGCTTTGCAAAACCTGTTCCTAAAAAACAAAAGAATGAGATCATCCATGCAATAAAAATAATACTAGACAATACAATAAACAATATATTCCTTTCCTTAAACCAACTTATAAGAGAGTGTTAGTTTTATTGAAAAATAGTGTGGTGACTATATATGAGTGTCTTAAGACTACATATGCTAATTCGAAACATAAGAGTAGGATTTGTCTGCGAGAGCATAGGTATGAAGTCATGAAACATAACATGTTATCCAAAGGATGTATAATTTGAATTAGTCAATCAAAAAATAATCAACCACAACCTCATCCAAAACACGCAATAGAACATCAAGCCATGTAACCACATAGGATCATCAAGCACTTCGGACTCAGCAAAAGGTCTAAAGACAACTTTTTAAGTCGATCATGCAAATCTCAACAAATATAATAGTCCAATAAGCATCATGAAGACAATTGAAATCAGCATACCAAGAGCAATAATAAACATCTATCAAATACAATCATCCATCAATATAAAACCTCCAACTCCCTCAAAGTAGGCAAAGGGATAACATTAGGCTCAAGCGGTAGAGGATTATAAAATATTATTGAAATTTTAGTAGGGGGGTCCCTTTCCTTTTTCTCATAAAAGAAAAATTAAAGGGGGGTTTGTTGTGGCCACAACACATAGCTTGTCATATTCACTGTTTAGACATCAATGGCCATACTTTTCAATAATTTATGTTTCACGATATAGCTTTTGTTTGACAGATTTTATTCCCCTTTTTGGTTGTGCCTTTCATTGCTTTCCTTCTTGTGACTAATTGATTCCACTTGTCAATATGTTTTCATCCATTGTCATATATATGTATAGACCTGCCAAAGATCTCATGAATCCATCTATGTCCATATGTCATAAAAAATTTCATGATTATGCTAATCAATTGTACACAATGTTGACCCATATGTTGCAATTGATCACAACATATTCGTGCTCTTCAAACTATTTTCTCAATCTACAAATGGAACAATTTTTGTTGAATATATCCTTTCCCAAATATATGAGTGGAATCCTATGTAAAATCATAAACCTCTTCTTGTGTAATTTCCAGTTGATACATGCATGGGCATGTGTTCCAGAAGTTAATCCTTAACCAAACAAACTATTACAAAACCACTCTGAACATGCCTTCCCAAAATATGTAAACACTTTAGACTACTCGAAAGATAGTTCTTTGATCCGTAGAGTTGTTGATTAGACTCCCCCTATTAAATATTTGTATTTTTGGGAGTCTCCAAGCTGGATGGCATAGAAAAATATCTGCTTCGATGCAGAGTAATCTTCATCTTTGTCTGTGGAATTTTCCTTTTCATCCTCTTCCTGAATTCTAACATCATTTTCATCTTCTTCTTGAATTATGACATCTTCCTCTTCATCCTCTTCCTATATTTTGACATCTTCCTCTTTTCTTCTATATTCATCATGATCTTCCACTACTGCAAATCCTAAGAGTATGACTACTAGAAGTACTTCATTCATCTACTCTTAATTTTCTTGTTCTTGTTTTCTTTTCCAAACCCTCTTATATCTGATACGGTGTTCTCTTTCATAGAAATATCCATCATGTTTCTCCAGTCAAAAGTTATGTGTCCATAGTTATTGCATTTGCAACATTCAATATTGTATGGATCCACATGAATATTTCTTCCATAAGATTTGGAATCTACAGCTTTATGTCCAAAGTTAGTACAAGTAAAACAATGACCATAAAAGAAACTTTGATACATGTAAGTGGATGATCTTCTTTGTGATGTTTTCCTTCTGAATGCATGCTTTGGTTGATTGTGATCTTCTCTTTTGTTTTTTCCTTCACAATGATTGAAGCTTCTTTGATACCTGAAAGTGGAGGGTCTTCTTTGATATTCGTCTCTTTTGTAATCACCTTCTTGAGTTTTGTTCATTTATGGATGTTCCTATTTGAGGGATAACATTCTTCCTTATTAATGGATCCTCATATGACTTCTACATAACTCTTATCCATCTCTTCATTCTTTCTTTCTAGCAACCTATAAACTTCCCTTCAACTTTCTTTACTAATGACGTGGAGCTTTCTCTTTCTTCAATGTTATTGATGAGATTGACAACTTTAACTTTTAATGTGACAAATTATTCTTCAATCTTGTCACAATATTCTTTTTTCTTCATCATCTAGATCTTCATGACTTCTTCCTTTCTCTTTGCTTCTTCAAGTTGGGTATTCAAGGAGACAATTTCTTCTTCAAGTATTCTTTCTTGCTGACTAAATTATACTTCAAGATTATTTAAGTCCTTAGATATTTCCTTGATATGGTTGGTCAAAATGTTTTCTCTCTTCTCTACTTCCTTTATTTGTGCTACTATTTCGGCTTCCAAGTACTACTTTTCTTCCAATTGAATTTTGCATGCTTCTTCAATCAAGGGATTCTTCTAATTGGATCTTCAAGTTTGTCATCATCTGCTAGAATTATTCTGAGTTGATATTTTGAGACCCCTTCTTTAGCTTGATCAATTCTTCATTGAGAGACTTGTTCATCCTTCTTTCTTTCATCAAATCATCTAAAGAGTTGATTAATGTTGATGTTTGGACAACATCGGGAAGACATTCTTCTAGATTAATAATTAATAACATAATTAATAATTATTAAATAATAATAATAATAATTAGTTATTTATTATCCAAGGGACGCATCCTTTCATGGATGGTCACCATATATTCTCTACATATGGAACACTCATCATTATAATGAAATATCAATCATATATCATCTCATATAGAAAAATCAACATGGTATCAGAGCAGGAATGGGCTTGACTCCCCCACGGGAGGGCCCGAGAAAATGAGAGATATATTTCTATGATACATATCAACAAGAGAAGTATTGAGGATTGAAGGCTAAACTTGGTACGTGGGTACCTGTTTGTTTGAGGAGCTGATAACTACGTGAACAAACAAAGAGTGGAAGGGAGATTGCTCCAAGAGAACCATGGAAAAAGAAGTTGTTGTTAATGCACTTATAGACAATTTCACTCCTATGGTTGCAAAATCACTCTCCCAAGAGTTCAAAATCCTCTAGTTCAGTATCCAATTGGCTTGACAGTCTCGAGGATTATGTCATCGATGTTGAGTACCTGGTTGAACAATGTGCGGCAATTGATAATGTCTTTTCCAAATTGATATTTTGGTTAAAGATGTGCCACAATATTAGGGAATTAAAGGAGAGACTCAAGTGGAGCCAACATAAAGTTGAGAATCTTAAAATTGCTTGCATATGCTTTAGATGTGCATGCTCGTAGTCGACCATTGGACACATATAGTTTTAATGAAAGGAGGGAAAGGTCCTATGCTCTCCTTCAAGAATAACAGATTGTGGGCATGGATGACGATATTAAAATAATTTTAGAATAGATATTGAAGAAATACAGTTCTCTAGTCATTGTCATTGTGCGAATGGGACGACAGGGAAAAAATTTTCTGCTTCAATGCATTTTTAATAGTGAAGAGATATGTCAATGTTTTGACCATCAGGTTTGGTTGGAAATATCTCAAAAATTTGATGTTAAGGATCTTCCCCATCATGTTCTCAGATAATTCGAGTTGTTGGGCCTAGCTACGCGATTTTTCTCATCTTCTAGAATTTTTGGGGATCGAGTTCAACTATGGGGGATCCTATTAACCCAACCATGGTTGATTAAATGGGTCCTTTGCAGTCATTTATTGTGAATATGGTCCTTTCCAGTACATTGGATCACTCCTCAATGGTTGCAATAAAGCTATTTGTTACTCTACTCTGTGCTTGCATTGTAACTGGGCATCTTTTGGAGGAGAACATATGGATGAGTGAGTCCATTAAAACACTCATAATTGGTTTGTGCACTAGATTAATAGTATTTCTACTTAGCCAAGAAAAAATCTCACATATTATTCTATTCAACAAGGATTTTATTTTCATTTATCTCATTCCACCCATAATATTTCACATCAGAGAATCACTAATGTTAATGTTTAATCCATTATTATAGTTCTTTGCATTTCAATAGATAACAATAGCATGAGGGTCTTCTTTGATATTCATCTCTTCTATAATATTTTTCTTGATTTTTATTCATTTATATAATGTTCTCCTTTGAGGGCTCACACTCTTCCTTTTTAATGGGGGCCTTGATGACTTCTACATAACTCTTATCCTTCTCTTCATTCTTCCTTTCTACCAACCTGTAACACTTCCCTTCAACTTTCTTTACTGGCGGTGTGGATCTTTCTCTCTCTTTAATGTTCTTGTTGAGCTTGACAACTTTAACTCTTAATGTGACAATTTATCCTTCAAGCTTCACACAATATTCTTCTTTCTTCACCATCTGGATCTCCGTGACTTCTTCCTTTCTCGTTGCTTCTTCAAGTTGGGTCTTCAAGGAGACTGTTAACACTAAGTAAATTGTTGCATTAAAGAAACAATCTACAAAGGTAACCTACAAACCAACTTTAAGACTAGAAAAGAAACAATCTACAAAGGTAACCTACAAACCAACTTTAAGACTAGAAGCTAGCCCTTCCAATATAGAGAGGGCTCTCTCTAAGAATTTATCTCTAGTATATAGATTGTTTTTTAACTAATGGCTAGGTTTAGATGATTGAGGCAGTTTTTTCAAGGTTTGTTGGCAATGAGGTGTAGTATTTATTTGGCTATGGATTCAACCTCTGAAAACAAAAGAAAACAATGACTGGTGAGTAGAAATTCCCAGAGGAACCAAGGCTAAATAAGGTGATTCACTTTCAGTTTTGAGTTTGATTATGTAGGGTGGAATAGGAAAAGAAACACATAACAAAATCAGAGCACCATGAAAAATGAATTCTAGCCTAGTTAAGAATATAAACAGAGTTTAAATTACTTAAGTCTAGAGCACCATTAGATGAATTCTAGACCTTTAATTATCCAAAAGTCTAGAGCACCATTAGATGAATTCTAGACCTTTAATTATCCAATTTAAACAGAAGAAAAGTGAAGATTAAAGTAAGGAAATAAGAAGTACATACAAAGAAAAGAGTACAATCTTCAGATCACCACCATTAGAATATTTTTCATAAAAAGTTTAGGACTTCTACATTTGTATTTCTTTCAGATTAAAAAAAATTACAATGAGGATCAAAATCTCTATACTTCTGCCAACGCATCGCCATTTTCTCAAAGAAATTACAAAATATATATAGAATAAACCCTTCCCCAAACTAAGGAGATCTAATTCAACCAATTTCCCAAAGACAGAATCAGTTACGCTGAATTTTAGAACTGTCTGCCAGAAAAAAAAGGACCAAATTTTCTGAAAGATAGGGGTCAAATATTTGATCATATATTTTGAATATTGATATTTATTACAAAACTGGATGAGGTTTTTGTACATGATCTTGTATTGAAGAAAAAACTCCCTCTATTTTTGTAAATTTGTCTCCAAATCTCCGGAATCTGTATCCAAAAGACATGTCTAAAACAAGAAATAAGGAGACCAGAAAAATGGGGTGTAAAGGCTCCTTCGAATCTCTCCATCTGTGACACATGTGAAGAAACTGAAAGAGTTTAATGTTATTTGTCCCATTTTTTACAATAACCTCATTTGGATTTTTAAAATTCATCATCGTTTGTCCAGAAACAACCTTTGAATATGACTGGTAAAACAGTAAAAATATGCATTAAATCCGATTTTGACCATATTAAATATGAAACAAAATATCTTTACAATCATAGATCTTGAGTAAGATTTGAATATGTTTTTGTGATGAGTCACCAAGTACATTTGGAAACCACTCTGAGGCTTCCCATGCATTCTTGAGAAACTATGTCACCTTTGTGTAGAAAACTAGAAATATTGTTGCGCAAACGTTACCTACAGCATTTGCGTAGCAACTTTGTGTAGTAGACTCCATTTTTTGTAATTCGTGTAGATCCAGGTGGAATCAAGTGACTAGGATATATGTATTATATTCAATACTCATATTCCAATAATCTCCCATTGTTCTTGCTAATCATGTGTGCCTACAACATTTGTGTAGTGAAGGCTTGCTACACAAAAGTTGTATATGACTGTTTATCAGTCAAAACAAAAAATTGTGCCCATAATTTTTTTTATGTTGTCACCTTTCTTCATGTTCATATTATAACATTTCCTAATGATGCGCACTTGAAGGAGAAGTGGATGAGCATCAATCTGAGAGCAAATTAATCACTCAAATTACAGGGTGCCAACATTGACTCCAATGAGGATGGCATCCTCCATGCAAGGCGCCAAAGAACATCATAGACCTGTGCCTGATCCATTGGGTTGTTCCCAATTCCAAAACCTGGCCTGGAAATAATCACACTGCAAACTCATATTGAAACTGCAAGATAAAAACTGAAGACTGACTAAGACAAACTTCTTGAAAAACTAAAAACCAAATGCTAAAATGACTGCACATTGTTGAAATCAAACTGAAAAAATGATCATACTGTGAGCTTATTCAGATTGCTACCTATACTAAGTTTCTTAAACATCTACTCAATCAAGTGATATAAAATTTTCAGTGTAATCATGAAATGAGATGACTAGTCTCTTGAATTCTCCTCACATCTTCCTTGAGAATATAGAAAAATGTAAAAAAATGACAACTCATAACTAAAATGGAATCCATAATCTATAAAAAGAACAAAATATTCTTTCTCTGATCACTCCAACAAACTTGCCGCAATATCTTGGAAAACATGAAAAAACACTCTATCTTGATAATCCAAAGGAAAAGGACAATCTTCATTTAAAATTGCTTCTTGTTCTATTTTGTTATGCTTAAGATCGTCCTCAAAGAAAATGGAAACAACAGGTCTATCTATAAAAATATCCAAACATTCTTTCACATTTTCAAATATGACAGATGTATTATCAAGACTATCCTCTTGTTCATCGAACAATTATGATTCGATCTCATTAAGTTGT
This sequence comes from Picea abies, assembly GCA_900067695.1. Classification (NCBI taxonomy): domain Eukaryota; kingdom Viridiplantae; phylum Streptophyta; class Pinopsida; order Pinales; family Pinaceae; genus Picea; species Picea abies. Next base: position 519 of record CBVK0101808170.1, on the reverse strand, counting down.
GGTAACTTTGTTTGAAAGCGATCATTTTGATTTTCCAAATAATGAAAGGAAACATTTCCTACCACATGATCCTTTTGAAAATGTGAAAATCTATCGACATGAACTATTTCATAGTCTAGATTTCCCATGGATGCATTTTTCAAAACCATTATTTTCATAGGAATCAAATAAAATAACTTCCCCTTCATTATCTTCCTATATTTTTTATTGAAAAGTGGCATACATTGTTTTGTTGCTTTCTTAAAACTCTGTCATTTTTTGGTTTATTTCTTGAAGTCTCCATAGATGCAGTTTCAGAACCCTCATCCATGTCTAAGCCACTTAAAATTCAAACTACCACATCATTCTCAAGGGAAGAAAGATAACTTTGAAGCACTTTGTCCTGCTGGAAATCTCGTTGAATATCTTGATAAAGCTCAAAAGAAGGAAAATGGATTTTAGCAACAAGTTCTTAATCAGTTTCATCTTCAGCCAAAGGAGGAGCTACTATTTGTTGTTGGGATGAATATTCATAAAGGG
>CBVK0101808093.1:0-32711 GCA_900067695.1 Picea abies | reverse complement strand
CCAGCTGGGCCTCCCATCTCATCGCGTGGCCCCATCCTCATGACCACGTGCCCTCCCCCCTTCTTCTCTGTGCCACCTCCTTCACTTCCCATCCCTCTACTTAATTCCTTGGGAGCTCATTTGTACCCATTGACGCCTTTCCCAACACCCATGGCGTCACTCCCCCTGTTATTCTCTATACAAGATCTCGTTGACTCATGGGAAGTTCAGACTTCCTGTACCTTCAAGTGCATGCAGATGCTCTCCCTTCCACAATTATGGTTAACTCTCCACTCCCATTCAAGTATCTTTCTGCATTTCTCCAACGAATTCTAGGACATCGTGCTTCTCTGCCCTCTTACCATCATGTGGCAGATATCCAGAGCCTGTTGCACTTTCCCGTCTTGCGTCTCTGAGGAATTAAGGGAGCAATTTCGTTCTCTGCAAATGGATGTCAGACGCACAGAAGAAAGAACAAATACTTGTCTCAGGGATTTTCAAAGGGAAAATCAGGAGTTGCAGGATGATATTGTTAATTTGCAAGGTGAGTTGCATCAACAAGAGCTCAGGTATAATCAAGAGCTCGCAATTTCTCTTCACGAGATCAAGAGGAACACAAGGCATATTGGATAAATGGCTCAACAAATAGGAAATCCATTCGATCGCCCCAAGCATACAATGAACTCGAACGAATCAATGGGCTTAAGGCTTACCTCAACATTCCACTCTGCAACAAGCAACAAGCACCCTATGGTACCTCATACTTCTCTGATGGCTCCAACCCAGTCCAACCCAGAAGAAGGAAATCAACAACCAAAAGCAAATCCAACAACAAACCCAACAAATTTCCAGGAAGATCTGACAACTTTTCATTATTTCTAAATAGGTTTTTGATGAAATGTAATTTTTTGTCAATTTTGTTTACATATGTAGCCGTTTTTACATGGCAAATCAATAGCTCCTAATGGACCAGTTTCACTAGCGCAATTAGAATGCAACAATCAAATAGTTATCTAGGAGAAGAACAGAGAATTCAATACTCTGCTTTTTATAAACCGTGAAAGCATAAATCTTTTTAAATATGAATTCCTAAACATTTCTATTTAAAAAAAAACATGGCAAATTCACTCTCGAATGCATCAGCATAATGGAGTTGAGCAGCTCCTGGGGGAGGCTTTACTTGATCAAGAATGGAGTTATAGACCTTCATAAATCTACTGGAAATCTCTTGTACTGTCTCAATGACTGATCTTCAAATTTGGAGTTTCCAGAGTGAAAATTCACACAAAGCTATATCTAGTTCACTGTCACTCCCAGGAACCAGTTTTAGAATTTTTTGTTGTTTTCCCAGGGAAATTTTTACCTTCGATCCCTGACAACGATGCCAAAATGTTATCTCTCTGTAATTTCCTTGGCTGAGGAGGAAATAGGTACAAGAGTAACCTCAAAACCAACTTGGGGCTGGAAGCTAGACCTTCCAACCAAAGAGGGCTCTCTCTCTTCAAATCAATCATTGAAAGGATTGATTTGGTTTAACTCAAACTCTAGATCTCTAAGATAAATGAATTTATAGGGTTGGTTGCAATATGAACAGAACGTACATTAGGCTATGGAGTCACTAAAGTCAAAAGTCAAAAAAACTTGTTGGATACATGGTAGATTTAAGAAAGGACTGAACAGAGGCAAGATAGAAAGTAATATTCTAAGCCAAATAGATATGTTGTAGATAACAGGTTACAAAGAAAATAATAATCCTTCAAGGCATCTAACAAGGATGAATCTCAAAGAAATTATAACAGAAATACAACTCGAACAACATGCAACATAGAATCTAATAAAGATGAGTTTTGATACATATATTTCACATCAACATAGAGAAGAAACCATACAATATCAAGTATAAAACATGAAAGCAAAGACTTAAGAATCACATGCATAAAACATCACAATCACATGTATCTTTGTGGTCAAAACTCAAGAACTTCTGATCCAACAATTTTTCATTAACAACAAGGAAAAATTATAATATGTTCAATAGTATTCCTATACACACTTGTCAACCCTTTAGTTTTCATGGTTTCCTGAATATATACAAAAACATATGTCTATAGTATCAAATTTAGATTCAACTATGATCCTACAACAATGCTAACAATTGCACATAATCAACATGAGATCTTTAACGAACTACTAAAAAGAAGGAGCTGACTTGGACTTGTTTAATTTAACTACAACGACTTTGATATGACAATAAATGAAACCCAAAATTTGTGATTTCCACTACTAATGTTCGTTGGAGACGAGCTGGTGCATTCTGTCACAGTTGCGCAGCAAGTCCGCTGCGCAATCACCATCTATAGGAAAAATGCAGCAGAGTTATGAAACAACAAGTGGTATGTCATCTCATGTTTACTTTTGATCTTTGACTGATAGTTGACATTGTCTGAGGGTGATTTCAATCTTATGAAGATGATGTGGTTCCTTATAGCTCATTTTAGTACTTCTTTAAATCTCCCTTTATTTCCCAAATTGTCAAACCCATGAGTAATAGTGCCTCATTGATAAAATAGTGTGCTTATATATGTGACCTTTTGCAAAAAGGAGTCAAAATGACAAAAATGTGTCAAAAAAGTCTCAGTGGTTCAGTTCTCTGATGCTTCTGCTAGCGAGCCAATCTCCATCCGCTGCAAACTTTGCTTGAGGGTCTTGTTCTCCTTCCTCAAAATGAGGTTTTGTTGATAAAAACTCTTCAACTGTCTATGTAATGGCAGGGTCCTTCTCACCATTGATGAAGCTTTGTCTATGGCAGGTCCACAGTCTCTTAGGTGTTTTGCAAACTTCATTTTGGATTCCCTATCTCCCTCCCTGAGTTGAAATATCACATTTTGTGCTTCTATGAGTTGTTTAATTAACCTCTTGAAAGTGTGTTTTCCATCATCATCTTTCTTTTCTGCTGGCTGATTCTGTGCTGGGATTTCCTCTTGATGTTGCAACTTCCTAGTTGATGACCTTGTTAAAGGCGCACTAGGCTTAGGAATCTCCTCTACCTTTGGAGTCTGCTCTATTGCTTTCCCTTTACTCCTTGTTTTTGAATCAGTTGGAGTTGATAGTGCTGACCTCTCTCCTATCACAGAGGTATCTTTCCTGAAAGCTTCTCCTAGACACTTCTTCTTCAATTCTCTATTGTCATGTTGTAATTGTGCTATGACAAAGTGAGCCTTCTTCAATTGTTCCTGTAACTCAATAATTGAAGTGTCTCTGACATCTAAGAGGGTTCATTATATGAAGGTTTCTAAAGTCTCACTAATTTCCTGTGATGTATGTATAACATGCATTCTCTTTGCTGCAAACTTGGTGAGTGGTTTCTAGGAGTTTCGGTCACTTCTGGAGAGAATTGGAGTTTCTTCCCTTTCTTTTTATCCTGTTGACTTGCTATGGGCTCTTCAATCTCTTTTGCGCTTTTCTTAATAGAACTCTTAGGGATTGATGTTGCAGTTTTTTCTACTGATGAGGGTGCAATTCTCAAACTTTGTGGACTGCCTAGGGAATCTACTGCTATGCTTGATGAATTTAGAAAAGACTCCCAATCTCGATTTCTCTTTCTGAGTTCTTCTTATACTAACATTTTGATCAAAGAAAAAATGGAAGAGGCTAGCATCTCCTTGCTTCTTCCTTAGTTTTACTCTATCAACCATCCCTCATAGACTTCTAAAAAGGTAATATGGTAGATTCAAAGGTTTCTTACCAATGAAGTGCATTAAGAGCCCAATATAGTATTGGTAAACCCTATTAACTGGATACCTTTGAACCATTGTTCCCCATGAGCAGGGATTTCTGTTGCAGCAACAATCATATCTTCAAAAACCTGCAATTGGAGGTTTCCCACCTTAGTCTTAGCACCATCAAAATTATCTGCAAACTCCCTCACCACATTTCTGCTCTACCCCTGAAGTTTTTCACAAAACCTGATGCAACCCACTTGTTCAAAGGATGCTCTAATTGTTGGGTCTGTGTTTACCAAATTCAAACCCTGTGGCTCAGAACTCATGATATCACTACCCTTTGCATTTTTTCTTCTACGTTCTAGAGTTTTCATGATGCTGGTATGTGTCAACCCTATGTAGACTGTAAGCATATGCATAGATGATTAGAAAAGGTGCACAACAATAGATTACAATTTTCAACTTGTTGTATCAAGTTAAAACTTCAAATTCTAATACTCTGGATCCTCTGTGCAAATGAAAATAGTAACCTCTACACAGTGCGCAACAATGAACAAAACAGGGACTTGTGTGTAGCAAATGAGAGTAGCGTCTTTTGCGCAACAACAAACAACAACATGAATCTCTGTGCAACAAGCTTGACCGAGAGATTTTGAAATTATGGATGAAGAAAAACAATTTCTTCATACTTTCTTTACCGGGAGGGAGGATAAATTTGAAATATAACTTCATTAAATCATGAATTATGCCATCATACCTCGTCGTACCTCCATACACAACATTAGGATGTTGTACAACAACTTGTGTTGCGTAATGGTTTTATTGATGATGCCACATGTGCTTGATAGATTTGATTTCATGAAACTGTTATAACTTTGACAAGACTAGCTCCGACTATCTTGAAACGACATCATGACCCTTCAGTGACATGACAACCCACATCTTGGCACAAAAGCCATAAGTTGCATGGTTAAAAAAGAAAACCTAGCCCATGACAAACAAACCTATGACTCATGATTTAAGAAAAAATCATACACTGTTCTTATTTAACCCAAGACGCGACTTTATCCTATAATTTAATTCAAAACCTAACAACCTATTTATACAACACCAACACAGGCTCCAATGGGGATGGCATCCTCCCTGTGAGGTGTAAAAGAATAGATAGACTAGTATCCTTATCAATTGGGCTCTTTATTTGCTACTAAAATGACTCAAAATGACTTGATATTTTATGTACAAACACACTTGGCAATACTCATCAGACCTTAGGGCCTTCTCTTCGGGCTTCAAATTTGTCGAGTAGTACACAAAACGAAAAATGCTAAAGAAAATGGATATTTACAATAAAGAGAAAAACAAATGAAATGCTTTAAGTAAAATAGTGTTTGAGAAACCTGCCATTAATAGATCCTACACTGATGTATTCTCCACTGAGCTCCTGTAATAGGAATGTATTATTCCCATGATACGCTGCAACTTTGTATGGCCCCTTCCAAATATTTTCAAATTTAGAATGTTTACCCTTGTATTCAATTCTTGCATCCCATTTTAAAACCGAATCATTGATCTGAAAGTCAACAACCTTAGTTCTCATGTGAAAAACTTTCTTCATTTTGTCTTGATATAGTTGAACACTCTTAAAAATATCTTCTCTCGTTTGATAAACATGAACTAACTGACTTATTCTTCTCTGAACATGGTTTGGTTCAGCATCTACTTCTTGCAACAACTTCATGACTGGCAGTCCAATAGAAGTAGGAAAAACTACCTATGTACCATAAACAAGCTGAAATGGAGATGTTCCGATAGACTTCTTTGTACTCACTATGTCTGCCCAAAGTGCAAAAATTAGCTTCTTGTGCCAAGATTTATTGTTTTCATGTAGTAACTTTTTGATGACCTTGATCAAACTCTTATTAGATGATTCGACCAAACCATTACCTTGTGGGTAATAGGTTGTTGAGTGACTAAGCGTGATAGCATAATTAGTAAGAATTCAATTAGTTTCTCAGACTTAAAAGCAGTAGTGTTATCTGTAATAATCCTTCTTGGACAACCAAACCTTGAGAGTATATTGCTTTCCAGAAATTGTATAATGATTGAATCAATGGCTTGACGAGTAGGTACAACTTCTGTCCATTTTGTGAAATAATTTGTGGTTGTTAAAATCCATCTGTGTTGAGCTGAAGATGAAGGATGTACTTCCCCTATAAAGTCCAAACCCCATTGTTGGAAAAAGGCTTCTACAGAAACCAATTTCAGAGGCAAAGGCATAAGCTTTCTTTTTCCTTCAAAAATTTGACATTCATGGCAAGTGGGAACCTTCTAATATACATCAACAAATATGGTAGGCCAATAGAAACCTGATCTCATAATTTTATTAACTGTTGTCTTCTAGTAATGATGACCTCCACAATTACCTGCATGGAACTCTTTCATGGTTTGATGAGCTTTAACTTTTGTAAGACATTTCAATAAATATCCACCCGGGTCTTTCCAATAGAGGGAATTATTAAGCATGCAAAACTTTATTACCTTTTGCTTCAAAAATATGGCTTTAGTTTTTGACAATTCAAGAGGGGCCTGCAAATTTTGTAAAACAAAGATGATGTCACTGTACCGAGATGAATCCAAAGTTTTTTGGCTTACCTGAGGAGGGGCTTCTTCTTCTATATATTGTGAGAGATCAACAATAAAGTTTACTCCCAATAACTCAAAATTTGATTGAGTCATCATTTGAGTAAGACCTTGTCCTTTGATTAATTTCGTAGGCCTAATTTCCACATCATATTCCAACAAGGTTGCAATCCACTTACCTCTCTTGCCCTTAGGATCAGGTTGAGTCAAGATATCTTTCACAACACTATTTGGAACATATGCAAGGACATGAGAGTGTAAAACATACATCCTGAATTCTTTCAAAGCCTTAACTAAGGCATAGGCCTGTTTCTCCATAATATCGTACTTAAGAGTTGAATCTCTTAAATACCTACTGCAAAAGGCAATAGGTTGCTCCTAGTTCTGATATTTTTTCTGCATTAATACTCCTGCTATAGTGTGCTCTGAGGTAAAAGAAAAAACATTAAAATCCTTTGCAAAATTTGGGCTAATCAACACAGGAGCTTTGGTTAGAGCTTCTTTTACTTCTTCAAAAAAATGGTTTGCATCTGCTGTCCAATTTATTTCATTTTCTTTCCTCAACATATTTGTGATATGCTTTATTATTTCAGCAACGTTAGGGATAAACCTTCTTAAAAAAATTACCCTGCCAAAAAAGGATTGTACCTCTTTTTTCCTCATTAGAATACTAATTTTCTGTATTGTGGCCACTCTGTTAGGTTCAATTTTGATCCCATCTCTTGAAATAATTTGTCACGGGAGTTTACCTTCTTACACAACAAAATTTGACTTTTTTGGGTTGAGAGAGATCCCAAATTTTCTGCATTTTTGAAGCACATGTTCCAAATGTTCACCGTCAAAATTTGAATACACAATTATATTATCCATGTAAATCACAATGAAATTATCTTTCTCCTCAACAAATGCTATGTCAATAGCCCTCTGGAAAGTTTCCCTTGTATTCATGAGTCCAAAAGGCATCTTAGCATACATGAAAGTGCCCCATGGGGTTGTAAATGTTGTCTTCTCGTAGTCATCCCGGTGCACCATAATATGTTGTATCCAGAAAAGCCATCCAACATTGACATTCTCTGGGAGCCCACAATCTTTTGCAGGATGTGATCCATTTTTGGCAAAGGATAACTGTCCTTAAGAGAAACTCTATTCAAATTTCTAAAATCTATACAAAGCCTTATTTATCCATTCTTCTTTCTGACATGTACAAGGTTAGCTAGCCATTTGGAGAATCTCAAAGAAACAATTATCTTGGCATCAAATAACTTCCTTATTTCTTTCTCAATGAGTGGCAACAAGAGTGGATTTATTCTTCTTGATTTTTGTCTGAAAGGTTTCTAATCTTCTTTAATAGGTATTGTATGTTGAATGATGCCTTTATCATAAACCTTTAGGTCTTCATAACTCCAAGCAAACACATCAGAAAATTGTCTCATTAATTGAGATATTTCTTTATGTTTTCAAAGGACAAGGACTTAGACAACTTGACAATTTTAGGTTCTTTATCAATCCCTATATTAAAGTCATGAACCTCACTTTCATTTGGACTTACCCTGGGATTTTTAGCCACATCATTTTCATCAAACAATTTTTCAAGAGCACAATACCCTTTGGAATTGTGTTGTTCTTTAGTTGAATGATCTCTCTTCCTGCTACCTGATTTACATACCCATCTGAGACTGATACAAGATTTGCATTTTCATCTTCATCATAAAAATTTTCTTCATCAATTTGGAGATTTTCATACTCTTCTTTCGACTGCAGAAATTTGATAATATGTTTGTCAACTTCAAATACTTGCCAGTGTCTAACATTATCTTGAATAGATAGCCCGTGTTTTACTTCAATTTCATATTTCTTGTTGGGATAAATTGGAATTTTAAAAATTATTGTTGATGTGGCAAGAGCATCTGCAATCTGATTTTGTTCACGTAGTATCACTGAAATGTTATATTTAGAGAAATCTTCAAGCAAATCGAGGACCAAATTCCTATAGGTTCTCATTCTAGGATGCTTAGTTTGATATGTACCTTTAATTTGGTTGATTATGAGCTCGAAATCCCCATGCACATATATCTTCTCAGCCTTTCAAACCTTTAAAACCCCCAATCCTAAAATGAGAGCTTCATATTCAACCATATTATTTTTGCAATCAAAATCTAATTGAAAAGAACACAATTTTGAAGTAGTATCAGGAGAAATGATCCAAACACGATCTCCTGCTCTCTCTTTGCTGTCTGCTCCGTAAAAATCCATATTTCACACACCTTCATCCTCTTTATTGTTTTGTTCTGAAACTGATCCTTTTTGTTGATCCTTTGAAACAATTTGTTCGTCTTCTTCAAAACATAAATCATTATAGAATATATAAGATCCAATGTCAGTCTCAATTGAGTAATTAGGATGATTGTTGGGTTTATGTTTGTTGCTTACCATGTATTTCAAATGAACCTCCCTATATAGCCTTCTGTCCTGACCAAAGACTGGCACTGTGGCGTAGGACATGTCCATTTGCAAGGTACCCTTGAGTTTAGTTGCCAATGATCTTGATATTAACATTCCAAATTTAGGAGGAATGTCTGCAACAACTACATCCATTATCATAGTTTTTGAGGGGATCTGAGCTAAAGTAACAACAATATCTTTGATTAATCCCTCACATTTCACCTTTCTTGAATCAAAAGAAAATAGATCCTTGTATGGTCTAGTGATATCCAAACCCAACTCTTCCATGATCACCTTTGGCATCAAGTTATGAGATGCTCCAATCTAACATTGCATTGTGAAGAGTTACATTATGGATATTTAGACTAACATAGAAAGGAGGCACATCATCATCATTGCCAATTTCCTCAACCCGGGGACCAAATAAAATAGCAGGATGGTCATCTTGTACATTAAGGGTGTCTAAGGCCTGTTCTATTTTAAGCATATTTACAATCTGACTTTTGTATTCCATATTTCTGATCAGCTCATTAAAAGGTACATAAATCTTAATCGTTGCCATTTAATTTTCAAAATTAAGGGAGGGTTGAGCTTTTTCTACTTCTTTTAGAATTGCTTCTCTTCTTACCTCTAGAACATATCTAGGAAGATCCTCTTTCTGTTTGCTTTTATTTGATGTATCCTTCTTTGGAAAAACTTTTTCTTGATGACTGGAAGAGGGCATGTCAACTCTAGGATCCTTTGGAGTACTTGCTGCAATTTTCTTATTCCTGAGGTTATATTGTTTTTGGAATTACATGATGGCATTCTGATATCCTTTCTTGTACCTAATTCTCCTTTAAATCCTCATCTTGCATAAACATATCGTGTTTTTCTTTAGTAAAGTAAACTTGTGTCCCTTCTAGGTCAAAACAATGAATATCTTCAGGAGGTTCCTCAAACAAATCTACAACACAATTACTTTTGGAAAGGAGTTCTAACTGGTTGATCAGCTGGAGTCCTTTGTTCTCTCTGTCTTATCTGAGGAATTCGAGGTCTCCTAAAATTTTGATTTCTATCTTGAAGGTCATGGGGCTTATCATCCAATGACAATTTTTCTACCATTTTCTCCACAGTCTTTACCATTAAGTCAAAATTTTCATCTAAACCTTGAGAAGTAGAGGGTAGTGTTTCTTCTTTAGCTTTCTTTCTATCAACTTCTATTTGGAGCTTGATCTTCCTTGATACAACTAAATTCACTTCCACTTAGATTGCATCATTCATCATATTAGTCAGAGAAATGGACCTTCATAAATATACTGGAAAACTCATGTACTGTCTCAATAGGGAGTCCCTTTAAATGACTATATTATGTCAATAACTACAAATGATTTTTCTTACTCCCCCATCTCCCAAGAAAAAGAGTTTCAAAATTTTCAAAGTTAGGAATGCTATTCACCAGGAGAGATTTAAACCATTTCCTAATTGCTCCTGAAAAAATTTGTGCAAATAACCTTGTCTTAACATCTTCATCATCTACTTCTTCAAGATCTATGAAATCAATGAGCCTATCTACATGTTGTTGGGCTGTTACATCCCTTCTGCATCAAACTGTTTCATTCTTTGTGCATAATTCTGTGGTAGATCATGAAGTGCAATAGGGAGAACTAATGGGGCAAATCTTGCTGCCATAACTCTAGGAGGAGTTTGACCTGACTGTATGATTTGACTGGGAATTACTACAGCTTGGATAGGAACAACAAGAATAAAGGTTTGAAATTTCTTTTCATCAAATAGAATTTCAGTCAAATTAGATTCTGACTTGGATCTAAACAAGGACTGCTCAAATTTAATATCAAATTCAAGGTTATCAATGCTCTTAACTCCACCTTTAGGAGATGACAAAACTCTGTGCAAAAAAATAGTTGTTTTTTTGTTAATTTTGCGTAGAATTCCTTCTAGGTTGTCAATGGCTTGTGGAGGATCTGGATATGGATGATGCCTTGTGTATTTTCTTTGGGTAGCTAGGATTCTATAACAAACTTTATCTTCATCATCTGATCTTCAAATTTGGAGTCACTAGAGTGAAAATTCAACCAAAGCTGTATCCAATTCACTGTCACTCTCAAGAACCAGTTTTAGAATTTTTTGTTGTTGTCCCAGGGAAAATTTTACCTTCGATCCCCGACAACGGCACCATAATGTTATCTCTTTATAATTTCTTTGGTTGAGGAGGAAATAGGTACAAGAGTAACCTCAAAACCAACTTGGGGCTGGAAGCTAGCCCTTCCAACCAGAGAGGGCTCTCTCTCTTCGAATCAATCACTGACATGATTGACTTGGTTTAACTCAAAGGATAGATCCCTAAGATAAATGAATTTATAGGGTTAGTTGCAATATGAACATAAAGTACATTGGGCTATGAAGTCACTAAAGTCGAAAGTCAATAAAACTTGTTGGATACTTGGTAGATTTAAGAAAGGACTAAATAGAACCAAGATACAAAGTAATATTCTAATCCAAATAGATATGTTGTAGACAGGGGTTACAGAAAAGACAATAATCCTTCAAGGCATCTAACAAGGATGAATCTCACAGAAATTATAGCAAAAATACAACTCGAACTACATGCAACAGAGCATCTAATAAAGATGAGTTCTAATACATATATTTCACATCAACATAGAGAAGAAACCATACAATATCAAGTATAAAACATGAAAGCAAAGACTGAGGAATCACATGCATAAAATATCACAATCACATGTATCTATGTGGTCAAAACTCAAGGACTTCTGATCCAACGATTTTTCATTAACAACAATGAAAAATTATAATATGTTCAATAGTCTTCCTATACACACTTGCCAACCCTTTAGTTTTCATGGCTGCCTGAATATATACAAAAACATATGTCTATAGTATCAAATTTGGATTCAACTATGATCCTAGAACAATGCTAACAATTGCACATAATCAACATGAGATCTTTAACGAACTGCTAAAACGAAAGGGTCGACTTGGACTCATTTAATTTAACTACAACGACCTTGATATGATAATAAATGAAACCAAAAATTTGTTATTTCCACTACTGATGTTCGTTGGAGATGAGCTGGCACATTCTGTCACTGTTGCGCAACAATAAGTGGTATGTCATTTATGAGTGGATATGACTTTGAAATTAAGTGTATATAAGGCAAGGAAAATCAAGTGGTTGATGCACTCAACAAGAAAGCTCATGAAGTGCATGTTGCAACTATTAGCATGTATAGGATTGATTTGAAAGATCAAATTATTGCAGCAGCAAATTCAGATCATCATTATCCAAAAGTAAAAGAGTTATTACAACAAGGTAATTTCCAACAGAAAATTATTTTTTATGAGCTGAAAGAAAATGGAGTTCTCATGTACAAGGGCAAAGTATATGTGTCAAATTCTAGTGACCTAAAAAATACAGTTCTTAAGAAAATGCATAATGTGTCATATGCCAAGCACCCATGGTATCAAAAGACAATTGCAATAGTACTAAGCCAATACTTTTGGCCAGGAATGAAAAAGGAAGTGGCTAATTACAAAGCCAAATGTCTAGAATGCCAAAAGGAGAAGACAGAGAATAAACATCCAGTAGGTTTGCTACAACCATTTCCCATTCCAGAATGGAAGTGGGAAGTTGTCATGGTTTATTTTATTGCAAAGCTGCCCAGAACAATGAAGTAACATGAATCCATCATGGTGGTGGTGGATAAATTAACTAAGACAACACATTTTATTCTAGGAAAAATGTCACACAAGGCAATAAATATTGTAGAACTTTATATGAAAGAATTTGCTAGGCTACATGGAGTGCCTAAGGCAATAGTTTAAGATAGAGATCCAAAGTTTACATCAAATTTTTGGAAAGGTTTGTTCAAGGGATTTGGAACAAATCTAAATCTTAGTACAACGTATCATCCAAAGTCAAATGGGAAAACAAAGAGAACTAATGGGATGATCGAGGACATGCTTAGAATGTATGTGATGGATCAACCATCAAAGTGGGAAGATTATATTAATTTAGTGGAATTTGCATACAATAATGGGCATCTGGCCTCATTGAAAATGAGTCTATTTGAAACGTTATATGGAAGAAAATGTAACACACCAGTGAGTTGGAATAATCCAGATGACAACGCAGTTGTTGGGCCAGATTTGTTGAAGGAAATCAAAGAGCAGATGGTAAAGATAAAGCAGAATTTAAAGGTTGCCTAGGATAGGCAGAAAAGTTATGCACACAATATTAGAGTATTTAGAGATTTTAAAGTGGGCGAACATGTGTTTTTAAAAGTGAAGGCAAAGATAAGTTCGCTAAGATTAGGAAGTTTACCAAAGTTGGTAGCAAGATATTGTGGGCCTTTTGAAATCTTAGAAAAGATAGGGCCAGTTGTATACATGTTAGCATTTTCTGCATCCATAAGAGTGCATGATGTATTTCATGTATCATTATTAATTAAATGTGTCTGACCCCAACTACATAATTTATTGGAATGTGATCCAGGTGGAGCACGAAGGGGATTTTCGGGTGGAACTAGTACGCATCCTAGACTGGAAAGACAAGGTGCTCAAGAACAAGGCCATAGGGCTAGTAAAAGTTCAATGGACCTGCTACAGTCCTGAAGATGCTACATGGGAGCATGAATAAAACATATGGGGGGAATACCAAAAAAAAAATTACAATTTTGGAAAAAACATAATGTAAGACTCAATTTTGAGCAGCTAGAGTCCTGGAACCACATCTCATATTCCTAGAAAAATGCATCGGAGACCTTGATAAAATAATGTCTCATTCCTTGGGTTAGATCTAATAAATAGATGGTATATATCTTGGGTTAACTATGATAAACAAATGGTGCATTCCTTGGATCAGTGAGTTGAAAGGAACATGAGATTATGATTGGAGCTGCTACTGGAGTTGTTAAATTGCATAATTTTTATTTCTAAGTATTGTGATGTAAATTTGCATATATGTATATTGACATAGATTGCACTGAGGACAATGCACAAATGTAGGGGAGGGGGATTGTAATATCCCCACTATAATGCCCAATTTAATTAATGTTTATGTAGATATAATGTGTGGCTATGCCAAAGCGATGTAACATGTGAATTGTATTTATATGTTTTAATAATAAATTGTGATGCCAGTCGCTGAGGAACATGGACAAGAGACGGGGTTGAATTAATCCACAAGAGAGGGGAGTTTCTAGGATAATGGCCAAGAGGGGTCGAAGGGAGAATTACACATGTATATTAATTCGACCAATTTTCCTAAATTTTTTATTTGTATAAGAACCTTCTCATTTCTGATTGAGTGTTCCCAAAGCCAATCATTGAATACATGTAAGAGGGTGGGTGTGAATAGTCACATCCCATAGTTATTGGACACATGGGGGTTGAGTACAATAAGCTTGGGGAAGTGTGTGAGTCAAGCAAGCAAGTCAAAGGAGAGGAAATTTGTATGGGTTGGGGGACAACAGTTTTTACACATTGAGTTTGGTGCATGAGGAAAAAAGAGAGACCAAGGAAGAGAGCATGGAGTTGGTGCAACCATGGAGGGAAAATTCTAGATCATATTGGAGCACATCTGGAGCATATTGGAGTTGAATACTTGAGAACCGGGTTGTTATGCCTAAAGAGTGAACTCATGGGCAAGTTTCACTAAAACAACAAGTGTTTGTTGTTCTTTGTTGGTAGTTTTTCCTAGTAGTGAGTTCCCTTGAGTTATCAGTTGAGAGATTCCTAGCTACATGTGCCAGAGAGGCCCTGATAAAGGAATGAGACACCTGAGGGACTGAGATCAGTGAAGGGGTACATTCCTTGGGTTGGGCAGGTCAAGAAGAAGAGAGTTGGTGGAAACTCAGGATAGCTATAGGAAGATATTAGTGGGTTGTGAGTTTTATGAGATGTGAGTAGATTGTGAGAGACCACCCTCTTTTGTGGATTACTAGCCTTAGATCTAGTGTGATTTTTTGTTGAGATTTGAAACAATAAGTCTACGGTTGGGTGGAATGTCCATCCAAAGCAGTTGGTTGCACAACTATTGTGAAAAGATAAGTGTTTGATATGTTTATGTCTTGTATTTATGAATTAAATTGCTATGCATGAACTCTATGTATTTGAGAATGATTTTATATGTTGTTGTAATGAATTTTATTAATTGCATTCATGTCTATTTTAGTACGATGTAGATGCATCAAAGTAATGGAAGTGAACAATGGTTAAATATATTTTTAATTCGTAGTTGAACACTACAGGAAATCAATTAACTATAAAAGAATTAATTTACTTAACACAAATTTTGTTTTTATGAGTATTCTGCATTGTAATGTCCCTCGGTTAGGCTGGGGGATGTTGCAAGAGGCAAGAAGTTGTTTCTTTGAGAAATGAATACTCAGAGCAGTTGATCCATTTTATAAAAGACAATATCCTCTCCAGATTCGACGTACCAAAAAAAATCATAACAGACAATGGCTCAATCTTCATTAGGTCAAAATTTACTAATTTTTATGGGGAATATGGAATCATCATGGGGAAAGCATATAATTATTAACCACAAGGAAATGGTTTGGTTGAGTCCATAAATAAAACATTGATTCAAATTCTCAAGAAGATAATTGAAGCCAATCATAAGAACTAGCACAAGAAATTGATAGTTTCACTTTGGGAAAGTCGTCTTACTCCAAAGGGTACTATTGGGCATTCCCCATATACCCTAGTATCTGGAATAAAAGCAAGATTACCATTACATTTCAAATTGAATGCGTTGGCTCTTACTGGAAGTGTTGAAGATGAAGAAGAACAATCACCAATGCAAAAAAGACATCACAAACTTCTGCAACTTGAAGAACAGAGGGAACAAGCAATATTGACAATGTACAAAAGACAACAAGTGGTTAAAAGGTACTTTAACAAGAGCACTACTTCAAAATATTTTCAAAAAGCCAACTGGTTCTAATGTGGAACAAAGCAAAGGAAAACCCATATTTCCACACAAAATTTCAAGTTCTCTAGATTGGTCCATATCAGATTGAGAAAGCTATTGGTTACAATTCATACTTATTGAAGGATACGAAAGGGATGATTCTACCATTTCTCATGAATGGGAAATATCTTAAACATTTCTTCTATTAGTCCCCAAGTCAAAATTTGTACATAGTTGTTTCTGTACTCTTTTGTATGTCCTTTATCTGTTTGTTTTCTTTTCCTTTTTCTTTTTCTCTTCTTTTGACCCCATTTTCCAAATGGAAGAAGATTCAAGATTCTCAACAAGCCATAGGGGGTTGCTATACCACAGTTGGAGTTGATTGTTGATCTATATTCATTGATCAACTTTAGTACATACTTATCCATCCTTAGTCTTTTTTCCTTGTTTTTCTTTGTCCCTTGTATTTTATTTACTTAGTCATTTTTCTTCTCTTGTAATCCCAACACTTAGTCATTTTTCAAGCGATGCAGGAGTCTCATTGTGGGAGACAAACCCATTCCTGACCACCAAATCCCCATGTTATGTGTCTCGTAGTCACATAGCACTCATAATGACTTATCTATCTTTGCATCCTCCAAATTTTACCCTTTACATTTTGCATACTTAGCCATTTCTTTAAATGCGAATTCGAGACATTTGTCTTTTCCACTTACCTTTTTCCCTCATGTTTTTGTCTCGCAGTCCCATGTTCTACAAAACAACCCTTTCACTTTCACGACCCACATAATGTCCTTTTCTCACACTTAGTCTATTTTCTTATTGTGGATGCGAGAGTCATCCCCTTTCACCTTTTTCATTTCCCATGTCTTGTGTCCCGCATCCCACAATCCCACATTCATCATATTGCATTCTCTATTCCTTTTTTCGCACCTGCATACTTAACCATTTTCCATCTTCAACAACATCACATCATCATTTCTCGATCACATTTATTTACCCCACCACGTAAACTGCCACTTGTGTGAACATAATGTTGTTATTAAAGTGGTGAAGATTTCGTAAAGTTTTGTCATAAATTCTAAATCTTATGGTGTAGGTCGACAACTTTGAAATAAGAGCTATGGTGGTTTAAAATCAAGGAAATATGAGGTAAATTAAATAAAGAACTAATATGCCATGTTGTAAAAGGTTGTATTGACAATAGCACCACCCATTGTTAAGAATAGAAAGTATTGTAAATTATGTCAAGTAGAAGAAAGGATGTGTGTCGTGGAGATACAATTAACACTCTCAGACGTGAAGACCACAAGTTCCAGTGGTCGTAAGCCTATGAGTGGTACAAGGCTCTCTGTACTGCTAAGAAGGAAACAAATGAGGTGTGGATTTCAGGAATATCATTGGTCAACTATGTACCTGCGGTGACATATTTCAAAGAGTTTAGTCTCTTGTGCGTAGAAAAAATTGATACAGAAAGAAGGACAATTCAAGTTCAGGGGAAGCAACCAATTTCTTTGGCTCCTTCAGTTTTCACGCAAACGCTACAACTTCCAAAACCCACCATGCAATTCAAGAATGAAGAAGTCGGTGAATTTCTTAAGGAGCGTAGAGAAGGAGCATACCTCCTTGAGAAATATCTGGCCAACCCAAGAGCTAACACCAATGCTGCTAAGATTGAGGTAAGTTACTTAAATTACCCTTATAAGGAATTTTCCTGGATGTTTTCTCGTATCATTGGATTAGAGTCCACAACCTCTGTGCCGAGAAACATCATTTATATTCTTCACTTTGTTGTGCATGAGGATGCCCTGATTGATTGGGGGAGGATTATTGTGAATGGAATTTCATTTCAACATGGTGGTTTGAAGAGAACCAAAAAAATCTACATGACACCTTATTTGATATTTTCCATAGCCCACTGTCATATTTTCAAGGATTTTTGATAGGCAAAGAATGTCGATTTCAAGGTGGAACCAATCTCTTTCTGGTATTGAGCCTTATGGAGAGACAAGGCTCAATACTTTTTATACCTGGTCCACAACAATTTTATTTCTGAATTTAAAAGATTAATCTTTGGTCTTAACAAACCTAGGCTGCCACTTTTCTCTCAAAGAAATGAATTTTTGAAACTACAAATGATTTCAATGTTTTAAGGTTATTTTGTTTCCAAGAGAAACCACTTTTGCTCCCTTTCTATGTATCGAACAAACACTTTGTTATAGAAGTATGCTAAAAGTAAAAGTAATGGGCTCACTTATTTAATGAGAAAAGAAAAAAGTAGTTTGTCCCATCACCTTGGAGGGTTGGAGAAGTTTTGTTTAAGAATATCTCTCATTTGGATGAATTTGTAGGACAATTTGACCAACTTGGTCTGAACAAAACTGAATGTGTCATGGGTTTCGACCCTAATGATTTATTTACTACACACATGTCCCTGGTGAGATATTCTTCTTGTTTCACTATGTATGAATAGGTCAAGGGAGAAGGAGGGGACAATCTAAATCCCCCTCAAGAACTCAGTTGATGAAGCCCTGAATGATATTGAAGAGTTAGCTAGTACTAATGAGTGTTATCGACCAAAGGGTAGAGAATTAACAAAAAAAACCCCAATTCTCCCAGTGCTTCACATATAAGTACCCTGACTAAAACAAAACCAATGAGTAGCGATATGGAAACAAGGGGAAAACCTACCAAAAATTCATCTAATGGCAGTGACAAAGACCCTACAAAGAAAAATATTTAAAAATCCCATGCTATGAATACCTTTGCTAAAAGAAAAAGAGAGACACAAAAAACAGGACTGGTTATACCTGAAACTCAAGAAAGTCCCCGAGCAATGGATGTAGATGATGTTATCGAAGAACTCATCTGGTCAGAACAACTACTGTTGGAAACCCAAGAAATTTCTTGAGATCTCGTCACCTAAAAACCATAAATATTTGAAGAAGAATCTGTAACACTTCACCACGCGGCGTACAATAGAAATTCTAAAAAAATGTTAATAGAAAAGGTTAACACAAAAAACAAGAGAATGTCTAAAAAATGGAAATCAAAAATTGATTTCCATGGGGTTGCACCTTCAACAATTGTACATTTTCATGAAGCAACCAAAGAGGCACTGAAATAATCTATTGGTAATATAGAAAAAGAAAATTTTATTTTAAAAGAAAAATAAAGGAATTAGAGACAACTTTGATTCCAAGACCATTGTTTGATGAACCATTAACCACAATTCAACCAACACTTACCCTAGAGGATGTCCCATAAAGCAACAATAAGTTGAAAGGGTCATCCAATTGTTGTTGGCAGTGAGAAAGTATGTACGATATGGAATTCAAAAAAGAATAGACTTAGTCCAAGAAATCTGGGAGCTTGTAGAGATGTCCACCAATTTTTCAATGAGGATTATGCATTTCAAAGAATATCTCCAAAATGATCTAGAAAATGATGAAGGTTTTTACAAGGAGGCTGTGGAAACATTTGCAGCAAAAGTTTCAAGTTTAAGTGAATCCCACATAAGAGAATGGAACCTTCCATCTAGTACCCAAATGAAGCAAGTCAATGCATGTTGGTTGAAAATAATTAAAAGATTAAGAGAAATGCTAAACAAGTTGAATGTTGTGAAGAGTAGCATAGGTGACCTTTTCGTAAAACCTGTTGATCTCACAAAGGAGCTTGACGACCCAAATTTATTAATGGACACAATACTTATGTCTAAAACGCAACCAATGGACCAACTTCAGGCATCAAAAGTTGCATGGGCGAGTGAGTTCACTAAATCAATAGAATTCTCCAAAAATGAATTTGAAAGGTGGAAGGTCTCATACATTAACAAGAATGATGACATCGATGACACATTGCACTAATTGTCAATTTTCACATGCAACTCTATGTGACTAATATTTTGATCTAAAAATTGCTTCATAGTGATCTAACAGTAAACCCTAGCTGTTATCACTGAACAATTTTACACTGAAAAATTATTGATTGAAAACATATGCACCTGAAACACAAAGATCAAAGATAAATCATCAATGTACAAATTTCAGTTATGTAATCTTGTTAACATCATAATTATTGAGAGAAAAACAACCCTCCCAACCAATACAGTGTCACCAAAAATATGAAGACAACCTTCTGCTTCAAAGTCACAAAGATGAGAACAACCTTGTGCTTCAAAGTCACAAAGATGAGAACAACCTTGTTCTCCATTATACAAATCAGAAAGCCAAACCTCAACAATATACTCGAAATATACTCTACCCTTGAATCTATTGTATATCACCTGTATGGCATGTTGACATCACCTGTTAGCCTGTACAGATCTGTATATACCCAAAAAACCAGATACATGATTCACTTAGCCGTCAATTTGTGTACATACATTGTTTGTTCTCCTGCAAACCGTGTATACCCTATACGCAATTTGTCCTTTTGCAATCCACGTATATGCGTGGTTCACCTTCATACAAACCGTGCATAATCTCATAAACTCAACTTTCTTCACACGTGCATCCTTCCTCACTTTCGCATTTTGATCCAAAAACCCTAAGCCAAATCACTTAGATGCAAAATTTTCCTTGCCACAATTTCCATAGTTTTTAGCACAAGTGTTTTACTCACTTATGCTAGCTCCATGATGCCACACTATGACGATCCAATGTCGTAATGACATATCTTATTTATATAGGAGTCCAATGAGTGAGTTTAGGAGACTTTCCTAAAATCAATAATTAAATAGAATATTTTAATCCTCTTTGTGGGTGTGGCACCCCCACACAAACCCACAAAGCCCATCAATTTTCCCATGAGGCCCTAGCCTCATTTCTAGGCCAATTTCTTTGAAACAAAAGTCAAAATTGGTGCCAAAGAAAATTCCCACATGCTTGGCACCTTGGCCTCTAGTGGGAATACCTCTCGAAGCTACAAAAATCAACACTCCCTCTTAGAGAGGAAGGTATTATCCACCACTCGTAGCTTGTCTATGAAGTAGACAAATTTCTCTTTCCCTGGGGGTTTGGTGAGAATGTCTGCAATTTGCTCGTCTTTGGAAATGTGTTGGAGCTTCACAACTCCCTTATACACCTTGTTTATGATGAAGTGGTATCTGATCTCAATGTGTTTCGATTTATCATCAAACATTGGGTTCTCTGAAAGTTTTATACAACGCTGGTTGTCACAATGAATCATAGTAGGTTCCAACTCCTAACCAAATAACCCTACAAGAAGATTGCGAAGACAAATGGCTTCACAACTTGCCAAATTGGCTGCCATATACTGTTATAACCCTAAATTTATCTACACATGAATACATGGCTTTGGCCCTCTTACTTGCATTTTTTTCCAAAGCATTGTTGAGTAACTCTTCTTAAAAAACCATTTTTTAGAATATGTACGTGCCCTGCACCATTACTGCCTGCGTACATACGCTTTTTGCACCACTACAACTCGCATACATACGCATGGTGCACCATTATAGGCCGCGTATACTTGCAAAAGTTGCAAAAAATAAAAAGTTGCAAGGAATTCGTTGAAATTGACAGGTTATTGGTGGTTTCCCAACTAATCCACCTGCTATAGCCCATCACCCAAACGAATAACCATCCTTTTGTCATATAAAAGGAGGTGTTGGGGTCTCATTTCAAATCTAAGCATAAGAACAATGAAACTCTTCCCAATTTCAGTTCCCCTCCTTGCCCAAGATATTGCTGCCTTTTGTGAGAAATTGTCTCGGCATTCCCTCATTAGCCCCTTCTTCCTCCATTTAACCCATTCACTTCCCTAAAAGAGATTAGAAGGTTGAGAGAAGAAGTTCATACAAGGTGCACTTGGATCTTGGTGAAGAGGAGCCCAGACTAGGTTCGCGGAACGGTGGCCGACTTAAATTGTAAAGGTATAATATTTGTGTTATGAATAAGAGAATTGTATTTCCCTTTCCCAATTGATGGTGTCTTGATATTGATTTATGCTTGACATTCTAACATCTAACCCTAACTTATATATGAAATAGAATGCTTGTAGTTCTCTGTTTGTCAATCTTTGGATGTAGGTCATCCCTGGGAGGAGGCATGTAGTCAGTGGAACTTCCAAGCACGAGGAGGTCATCACCAAACGTGGGATTAGAGGTATAGTTACCCTATCTCTTTTTTCTTTGCTTTCTTTATATTAGTTTTGGTATGTTTGGGGTAGTATAGAGAATTAATTAGCTTTTAGACGATTAATCGATCTGCCTACATCCTAAACCCTGGTGTAGTTAAAAGGGGGGGTTTTCCTGCTAGCATATACTCTACCTCTGATGAACTAAGTGCCATGGAAGTCTGCTTTTTACCGAACTAGGAAACTATTGGTGATCCCAAGCTTAATCAAGCACCAGAAGTACTCTTCCTGTCAATTGTACTTCCTACCCAATCTGAGTATGACTATCCATGCAACCTAACTCCATTAGTCTTGACATATCTCAGACCAAATCTAATTATACCTCGAAGGTACCTAAGCAAATGTTTTTTTTCCACCCAATGCACTTGTCTAGGCTCAACCATGAACTGAGTCAAGGTGTTAACAAAAAAACAAATATCTGGCTTGGTGTTGACCAAGTACATCAACGAACCAATCAACTACCTATACATCATGGGATCCACCAAGTCTAAATCTGAAGCTCCCAACATTCTCAAATTGGCAATCATAGGTGTAATCATGGACTTGCAGTCCATCGTCCCAAACCTCTTCAGTATCTCAACTGCATACTTCCCCTGTCCAAGGAAGATCTTGCATGGCTGCTGCCACGCCTCTAATCCTAGGAAGTAGTGCATCAAACCAATTTATTTCATCTCAAATTTTGAAACCAAATCCTTCTTGCATTTGGCAATGAGTTCCTCATCACCTATGAGAAATGGATCATTGACAAATAAAACCAATATGAGAGGACTCTTACCAAACTATAAGAGATATATGTTGGGGTATGCTTCACTCTCAGTGAAGTCCAAGCTCAACAAATACCCATTAGTCCTAGAGTACCATGCTCAAGGTGCATGCTTGAGTCCGTACAAAGCTTTCTTCAACCTGCATACACAAGACTCCTTCTCATGTACCTCCCTAAGGTTTCTCTATGTACACCTCCTCCTCAATTCCACCATTGAGAAAAGTTGTCTTCACATCCATATGATGAATATTCCACCTCATGATTGAAATGAGAAAAATAATCGTCCTGATAGAAGTATACCTGACTACCAGAGAAAAAATTTCCTCGTAGTCTAATCCCTCTTTCTTGGAGAATCCTCTAGCTACAAATCTCGCCTTATACTTCACGATACTGCCATCTACAACATGCTTGATTTTGTAGATATATTTGGAAGTTATTATTTACTTCCCTTTCAATCTCATAACTATATCCCATATGTCATTCTTCATGATGGACTGGTACTCCTCCATCATGTCATCCTTCCAAACCTGCTAGTCTATTGCTTCCTCAAATATGGAAGGCTTAGAATCAATGATATTACTAATAAGAGCCACATATGAGCCAAATCTCTCCATAGGTATTCTTTCTCTGTGGGTATCTATGGGGATTGTATGTCCCTAGAAAGCCTTCAAGGTCTCACGAATCCATTTAGGTCTCGTGTCGTGGTTGTTAGGAGGATCTACTGGGTCCACAGTCTCCTCTGACTCCTCCTCATGATCTGAGGTCCACTCGTTTGTACAAAATGATATTGTACTCTCCTCAACCTTTGGATCCTCTTGCTACTCACCACCTATTGTGATCTCAAGAGACCTCCTGAAAGCTTAATCCTCCTCAAACCTAACACCCCAACTAACCACAACATATTGTTGTCCTAGAATGTAGATCCGGTATGCCTTCGAAGTCTCGATGTATCCCACAAATTTTCCCTTTCTCCCAGAAGATTCTAACTTTGTCCTCTTCTCCTTAGGAACATGGATTTATATTGGAAAACCAAAGATCCTCAAATGCCTTATCTCTGGTTGCACTCATGTGAATGCCTCATCAAAAGTATTATCCTTCAAGATACTATGAGGACTCATGTTCCAAACATAAACTGTAGTGTTTCATGCTTCTGCCCAGAGCATCTTGGGTAGATCTTGGTCATGCAAAATTGCCCTGGAAACCTCAAGTATCATCTGATTCTTTCTTTCGGTGACCCCATTCCGCTGAGGGTTGAAAGGCACTGTCAACTCCCTCTTAATTCATGCTTTCTTGTAGAATTTCTTAAACTTGTTGGAGGTATACTCACCCCCATTGTCTGACCTTGAGACCTTGATATTCTTCCCTATCTGATTCTCCATGAGAGATTTGAACCCTATGAATCGACTAAAGACTTCATCCTTGGTATTCATGAAGAAGATCCATGTTCTCCTAGAATAAACATCAATGAAAGTCACATAATATCGACAACCACTCACAGATGGAATTGGCATAATTCCACACACATTTGAATGTACCGGGTCCAGGATCTTCTTAGACCTACTATCACTACTTAGAAACATAGCCTTGACATTCTTTCCAAGTGCACAACCTTTGTATACTCCTTGAAGCTCAATTCTAAACTCTGGGAGACTTGTGACCATCTTAATTAACACTGGTAAATCCTGGTGATGCAAGTGTCCCAATCTCCCATGCCAAATCTTGCATGTTGTATCACTGTCATGTACGAGGGCCTGAGTTGGTTGACCTATCATCTTGTAGAGACTACCGTCACGAGTCCTAGTGACTTATGTCAAGTCAAGACTCAATCCTTTTGGCCAAGCAAGAACCTACCCGTCAATGAACTCCACTGCATACCCTTATCCTCCATGGAAGAGATAAAGAGTAGATTCTTCTTCAATCTAGGTACATATAACACTTCACTCATCTTAAGAGGCTTTTTGAACCTCAGCTGAAACGAAGTTGTTCCAACTCCCTTGACTACATACTTGGCATTATCTCCAAGTTCCACCTGAAATCCCGAGTTTCGCTCTGATTAACTGGTGAGTGATTTATGTGACCCTTTCATATTATGAGAAGCTCCACTATCCACTAGCCAAGTTTCTATGGTGACCTACCCAAAACAAGAACAAGGACAACACTCTTCTAGTGTTGTGACCAAAAATGTGTCTTGATATGATCCCTTCTCTTCAAATCCCAAGTTTTGATACCATGTAAATTTTCACATGCAACTCTATGTGACTATTTTTCATATCTGAAAATTGCTTCCTAGTGATCTGACAGTAAACCCTAACTGTTATCACTGAACAATTTTACACTGAAAAAATATTGACTGAAAACATATGCAGTAGAAACACAAAGATTAGACATGAACCATCGTTGCACAAATTTCAATTCTATAATCTTGTTAACATAAAAAATCTTGAGGGAAAAACGAGCCCTCCCATCGAATACAATATCACCAAAAATTTGATGACAACCTTGTCCTTCAAAGTCACCAAGATGAGAACAAACTTGTTCTCCAATATACAAATCAAAAAACCAAACCTCAACAATATTAAAGAAATATCCTCTGCCCATGAATCTGTTGTAGATCACTTGTACGGCCTACTGAAGTCACCTGCCAGCATGTAAGGATCTATGCCTACCTAGAAAACTAGATACGTGATTCACTTAACTGTCAATCTGCGTACATACAATGTTTACTCTCTTGCAAACCATGTATACCCTATACGTGATTCATCCTTTTGCAATCCATGTATATATGCGGTTCACCTTCGTGCAAACCACGTATAATCTTAGAAACTCAATTTTCTTCGAATGTGTGTCCTTCCTCACTTTCACATTCTGATCCAGAAACCCTAGGCTAGAAAACCTAGGTGCAGAAGTCTCCTTGCCATAATTTCCATACTCCTTAGCACAAGTGTTTTACTCGCTCATGCTAACAACATGATGCCACACTATGATGATCTAATGTCACAATGGCATAGATCCTTTATATAGGATTCCAATGAGTGAGTTTAATCCTCTTTATGGGTGTGGCACCCCCACACAAACCCACAAAGCCCATAAACTTGCCCATGAGGCCTTGGCCTCATTTCTAGGCCGATTTCTCTGAAACGAAAGTCAAAATTGTTGCTAATGAAAATTCCCACATGCTTGGCACCTTGGCCTCTAATGGGAATACCTCCCGAATCTACAAAAATAAACACCAATTAGGTATTGACCTAATAGAAATGGAGAATGTGCTATTTGAAATAAAGATTGAGCATGAGATCACAATGGCACCAATGAGGGAATACATAGAAGAGTGGCTAAGAAAATCCCTAACCAATATCACTGAGACAAGTCAACATGAAGCAATTACAATCGTTATGCCACCTCCAACACAACAACCATCTACAAAAGAAGCATCAAGAAGCAAGTAAACGCACAAAAAGATTTTCCATCACACTAAGGCAAGTAAGAACCTTATTCTTTCCCTTGCCATATTTCTTCTACAATCATTTTCCATATTTCCTTTTTCATTCCCAACCATCTGTGAAACCTAAGGTTGATCCTCGGTTGTTTTTCTCTTGTCTTCCAGGTCTCTTTCATTTTATGTTCTGCGGAAGCCCCATCCCAGTCCTCTTTGAAGGACAAACACAATCCCTTTTATTTGTATTTCAAGACATTTACTTCTCATTATTTAAAGACATCCAAATTTTTTTGAGGTTCCCAAATAACTAATTTGGGACATAACATTATTGATTTCTCAAGACTTTTAAATTAAGTATGAGATTTCAAGTGTGTGTCTATCATAATCTTTATTTGATTTGATGAAATGATCATTTAGAGTTCTCTGCCATATGTGGTCCATATTTTCGTTTCTCTTTTGTTGAATATTGTGTTCAACTTTGATGATTGTTGTGATGCAAATGACATTCTTATTTACTACATACAATGTTGGTTTATAATTCTTGTAACATATTGTAAATATTTGCTTTCTACAAGGTACTTGGTCCTTTCTCAAGTATTCCTTGCATGTGAATATTTATTTTAAGAATAAGTATGGTCCTCTCTTAGGCCCTTTTATGTTCTTGTATGTTATTTGAAATAGAGGAGTACCACCTCTTTAAAAATGCAGGGGGATTTATCCTCGTGAGGTTGACTTAAAGACCGTATTATTTCATCGGGTTTGTTCCCTCCAAAGTTGGAGAAACTTGGAAAAACTATATTGGTCTATTTTTGTAGGTTTTAAGTCGAACTCAAATGTTAGATTTAACAAAAAATGAAGTGCTTAAGAAAACCTATTGTTTTTGGTTGAAAAGATAAATTGAAAGATTCCATGGTGATATAGTTAACCGATTTAACCAAAACAATAGTCTTTTAGGATGAAAGTCTTTTGGAATATAAGGTTTTGGAGATTGAGGCTATACTTGCGATTTCTTTTGGGACTTAAAACCATTTCACATTCTTTAGATGTGAAGGTCTTTTGGACTATAATATTTTGGAGCTTGAGATTATACTTGAAATTAGGTATTTTGGGCTATAAAAAGATACTTGCAATTTCTTTCAAGGTTGATATTATACTAACAATTTCTTTTGAGGTTGAAGCTCATTTTTGTTGTAATGTTTTGGGTTTTTCTTGACATATGGATTGAATAAGCACAAAGAATAAAAGGGAATGCACAAAGAAATATTATCACACTTGAAATGATGCCCTTCATAATGAACATCATAAAATCTTTAAGGAAAACATAAAATGTTTGAGAATTGATAATGCAAGTGACGATAATGTAAATGGGGATTTACATCTTAATGTCGATAGAGATGATGTTGAAGGCGAAATTGAACAACATGAAATCGAGCCAAGCATAGGTATGTATATATTATAATATGTTCATAACATTCATGTCTATAATTCAAAAAATAGTTGATTGTAATTTTGAAAATATGTCACAACAAACAAATAGGGATGTGCAACTTAATGTTGATGAAGATGATGTTGAAGACCAAATTGAACATCATGAAATCAAGCTTTGCATAGGTATGTATATATTATAATATGTCCATAATATTTGTGTTTAAAATTCAATAAATTATCACGTCTATAATTGATTTCCTAAGTTTTTACGTTTTACAATTCATTGAATTTTGTTTATAATTGATTAAAATTTTTGTGAGTGTAAATATATGTCTACATTTGATTTTAAGTTTTTTATGTTTAGAATTCAATAAATATGATAAGCTTTTTTTGTTTATCATTTAGTATATTTGATGTGTTTAGAATTCAGTACATTTGATATTTTTTTTTTGTTAAATTTTAAATTTAAATTTTTTATTTGTTTTAATGTTTATCATTTAGTAAATTTGATGTGCTTTTAAATTCAAATCTTTAGGTGGTGCTAATGTTTATGATGGAACCTTAAATAAGATCAACATTAACAAGTTTGGACCAAAAAACTTGATTGTATTGTACATTATCCTGCTCAATGGATTTGGAAAACATATTTAGAAAATGAAACAATGACAACACATGCTAAATTTTTGAAAGGTTTGAGAAAGTTTAAGAAGCTAAAAGTTGTTTCATTAGTGTATTAAAAAGTCTACAAAATAGACAAAGGTGAAGCATAGTGTATATGAGAACTTAGTCGATACATTAAATTTTTTTGGAAGATCATAATCAAATGATGCTAGAGCTGCATGTAGAGAAATACAAGTATATGTTGTTTCACATGTGACTACATGAAAACATTTATTGACACTCGTGGCAAAATTATTGAGAACCTCACTAAAAACTTTGTACAAGCATAAAAAATTTCACATTCAATTAAATGCAAATGATGAACTCACTTCTTGGGCAATTATTTGTAGGAAGCCCTACAAAGATAGACTCCGAGAAAGTGTTAAAGCTATCATGCATGAGTATTGGGTGGAAAATTCTTGTTTTTCAACAAAGATAATGGATGTGGTGGGAAAATGAAATTTACGAGGTTAGCATGAAATACACGTGAAACATGCTCATTAGGGGTGGACCGAGTGGTTGGGATGAACGATGTTCATGCCACCCACCTCAGTTTAAATCATGTCTAACCGCATTGTGTGGTTGTGGGCTTTGCATGTAAAAAAATGGGGTTTATAGTGGCAACCTAAAGGTTTTGACCCTATGTCATGTGGGTGAGATTCTACCTAGTTACCAATTTCCCTGGTTTGATTCACAAAAAAAAAAGAAACACCTGGGAAACATTTATTGGCGACAACTCAAATATAATTATTTAATAAATTTAGAGAGAAACACCATAATATTGATACCCCAATCAACACATTTGTGAAACTTGGCCATGGTATGTTAAGCTTATCACTATCAACGACATGTGCTATTGTTGTTACCATGTGGAATTTGAATTATATTATGACACTTTCTTTGATTTTAGTAAAACCTTTTAGCCGAATTCACCTCCTCCTTCCACAATTTGTGCTTTCATTCCACAAATTCTATGTGAAAGAGAAGGGGATGAGTTATTTTACCACAAACAATGTGTTGGTGGAAAGAAATACAAACATTGTGGAAATTCGGCTTTGTTCCACTCCAAGCACCCTATTGATATGAATGCTCCATAATTATCAAATCTAATAGTCAATTGGAAAAGAGATACAAATATGTCGCTCTCAATGGTCCTTCTTCTTCAAGTGTTACTTATAAAGAGATTGATTTGGGAGAGGATAAAACCCATGTGATAGATTTCTTGAAGAAGTTTGAAAATGAGATTTATAAATACACTAAGCACGCATATAGAGATAGGTGGCAAGACCTACAATTTAAACCATCTCATCAAGTCTTTCCAGTATGGAAAATTCGTCAATGGTCGAGTTTGCATAAAATTACACATTTGTTGTACAGAGAGAGAGAGAGAGAGAGAGAGAGAGAGAGAGAGAGAGTATTATTATTCTGGCCAAGTGTCTATGTTTTTCCATATTCTCCATAGACATGCACAATGCAATGTTCATGATGTAGAAAGCCCCATCAATAATCGTCATGTGATCAAAGAATACCATTTCTATATTAGCGATGATCGTACGCATGATACACATTTTGTTCAACATTGTTTTGATGTAATTTATAACTCATTGAAACAACATAGGGTTGAATGTGTTGGGCCCTCCATTTTTTAGGGATTCTCATTTTTGTGGAAATACCAAAGTTTTCCTGGAAAGCATAGTATGAAAATGAAAGTTCAGAAGCGGTGGAAAAAAGTTAGATGAGAAATAAACCAACTGATAGTCTAATAACAGTGGAAAAGCATCATGCACCAGCTGGACGAATAGTGGAAAATCCAAAGAGCTTGAGCGCATCCAAGGAAGAAGCGAAATCAAGATGCCAAGAAGCGACTAAGGAAACAATATGAATATGGATTCATGTAATGGGAAGGGGTTACTCTCTTATGTTTTTGGTTTTATCAAGATCGGAANNNAGGGAAGGGGTTACTCTCTTATGTTTTTGGTTTTATCATTGTTAATAACATGATGATTATTATTGAGTCTATATTGTAAGAGTTATTGTAAAGGGGTTTTTAAATGGCACTTTGCTCGCGCAGAAGCTTAATAGTTTGCGACGGGTATATGGAGATACACTATACTACATAAGTTATTGTATGAGAGTTGTAATTGTTGTAATTGTTGTAACACCAATATGAGATGATGATACTATAGAAGAAGTTTATTTGGGCTCTAAAATTTTGTTATGATGTGCATTAATCCATACTTTCTAAGTTGTGTGACTGTGTCTGTTATGTCTACTTAGCAATTACTCATTGTTTATGTATGTCTTATTATGTATTGATGAATTGAGTTGTATATGGTCACGTTGAACATGATGGTGCATCCTCTTTGACTCCCTTCACCACTTAAGTCTCGGTTGCGCTTTGGGTGAGACCTCATTCCCTTGTAGAAGGTTGAATATGCTAGCATTGCTAGACTACAACGGTACCTTTGTTGGTAAACTCTGATAACCCTAGTCTCAATCTTTGAAGAGACGTAGAAAGCTAGCCAACCAATGGTTGAAAGAAATATTTGGTGAAAGAGGTGAAGGTTTTGGAAGAGATCGACGTGATGAACGAAATTCAGAAGAGATAGATGAAAGAATAAGCATGGACAGCACGACTAAAAAAGAATACCAGTCGGAACCTCTCAAGACGTTGCGGGAAGATCGAAACCTACAATGCCAGAAGATGTTGGATTACATCCAGATGTCAGTATAATGCTACAAACGTACCTGACTCACCATATCAAAGAATTTTTCTCCGAAGGCAAAGGAGCCAACCCTTAATCACTCACTCCCTCAAAGCCAACCATTCCTCAGATAATTTCTATAATGAATCTTTATGTAAGTTCGATTAATTATAGTCTTATTAGTCCAACAAGTTCAAGCAGTAGTGGTAGCAATAGTGTGGAGAATCTATTCGTTAAATCAGAACCAAGACCCTCGGGATTCATTTTAATAAGATCTCATAGTCCTACAATGGTGCATCAACACACAAGATCTTTTACCCGATACCTAGAATTTCGGGGCAAAGGGGATGAGGACATTGAGAAACACTGGTTTCTTTGTGAAGCCATCTAGAGGTCTCACATAAATCTAGATGCAAATAAACTGGTTGAGTTCCAGACTACTTTCAGGGGTAGAGCTCTAAAATGGTACATGAAATCGAACCAGGGAATCCTCAAGGGAAACCTTTCTCTTTAATCCAGGTGAAGTAGAAGTTTATAGCAGAATTTCAGTTACCTCAATCAGAGCAACATGCTCTCTTTAAGTTGTGGGAGATAAACAAAGAGATGGTGAATTTGCATGGGAATATAACTAAAGATTTAAGGATGTGATAGGGAAGTTAGCAAACCCTATCCACGAAGATCACTAAAGATAATGGATTATTCAGAGGTTGTTACTGCTAACCCAAATCCCATTGACTCAGTAGAGGATAACTACCTTGGGAGAAGCATTGGAACAAGATATGAATATAGAGGCTATGAAAAGCTATCCCAAAAGCTTGTGGGTGATGATACCACCCGAAGATAGTAACATTGCACAACTGCAAGGCCAGATCTCCATGTTAACTGATAAAATCCAAGAGTTGACTCTTCCTCGAGTAGCTCGACCGTAGGTATGGTGCAATGGCTATTATACTAAAGGTCATACAATAACCGAATGCCCTAGATTGAGGGGTTCAGGACCCCCACTCACCCAATGGTGCCTCCACCAGTAGGACCATCGGCATGAGTTGTGGAAGTTGTCAATGCAACGCGATTTCATGGCCCTGTTCGATCCCATGCTTTCCAGAATCATCAAGGTGGTCAGAGCAATGAGTATTATGAGATCAGTAGAAGTCAGGGGCACTCCCCTAGGCACTGCCCTATTCTACAAAAACACACCTTTGTTCTTAATACCATATATTATTGAGAATTATGTTGATACCCTACTCATTCTACCAACTAATGCAGAGCTCTGGATGCTCTAGCCAATAGATTAGATCGTTCCGCATTTAGAGTCAATGAAACTCCTCAAGGGTTCAGAGGAGACCGTCGAGGTAGAAAAAATTTCAGAGGAGGATGGATTGGTGGAAGGGGACCAGGACATTGTTACAACTATGATGAGAAAGATCATATTGCAAGAGATTGTCTGCTTCCATGAAGACCATGGTGTGCACATTGTAGAAATAATATCCACTCCATCAAAGATTGTCCTGATTTGATTTCCAAGTGGGAAGACCATGCACAACAAAGAGGGGCTAATATGATCAATTATCAACCTAGATTTGTAGCTGAGGGAAAATACTCAAATATTAACATTGTCACTAGAGGAGGAACTAAGACCGATGCTGATATTGAAAGTCCTCACCAGATCAGAATTTAAAAAGCAATACATGATAATACCAAATATGACCCTATAAGATAAAATGGATTTTTCAAATATGCAGTGGAGATGTTTAGACAACTGTCTAAGTTTGTAGTTCCCGAGGTTGTGAAACCGATTTCTAAGCCACATCCTCGCCAACCCAGAGTTGTGGGCGAACTA
>CBVK0101808064.1:0-17363 GCA_900067695.1 Picea abies | reverse complement strand
TAGTCAACTAGTCGTTAACACCGACCAATGAGATAGGCAAAATTTTCATCTCTATTGCCACAAAAGTTCGTTGCTATAGCGACGAAAATCCCGACTAGGTTAAATTAAGATTTTTGTCGATATTGCGACGAACTTTCGTGGCAATATCCACCAAAATCCCGCCTTGTTTAAAAAAAAATTGATGAAACTAGTGGAAGCGTGGAAAATTTTCGTGGAATAATCCGCCCATGTGTAGTAGTGAATACACTGGGAAGGATTCCAGTACTGACTTTACAAGGACCAGTCTTCCAGCTCTAGACAACCACTTGAAGATCCACACTTTTAATCTTTTCTCCATTTTATCTATCATTCATTCCCAATCAAATTTTAAATAAAAATTTGGCTCTAGTTGAAAATCCAAATAGTTTAGAACAAGGTCAATATCCTTTACCTCGAAGGGAAAGAAATATTGATAGAGATTAATCTCTTCCTCTTCCATATTATTGATCGACAAGGTGCTCTTCTGATCATTAATTTGCATATCCGATGCCCTTAATAAAATACCCAAGATGTTGGAGAGATATTCTACATCACCCCTCTATCCATCACAAAATAAACAAATTACAAATAGAATATGAGATAGATATAAAGAAGGGGAAATAGCGATACCCGGAAAAGACCATGATATTTTCCATCTATTAGAGATATGTTGCGACCTTCTTCCACCAAGAGAAAAAGAAAAGAGAGAGGGGGAATCCTTTCCTTAAATCTCTTCTAGCATGGAAAAAAGGGGAAGTTCCTTTGTTTATAAGGGAAAAAAAAGAAGTGGAAAAAATGGAGCTCATAACCCAGTTGATGAAAGGAACTTCAAACCCCACATGTGTAAGGAGCATACAAATATTGATCCAGATTTTATGAGCATAAAAAAATGAATACAGATTATTATCAAAATATGCTTAACATGAAATAAAATATATACAGTAAAATTGGTTTCTATTCAATAAGGAAATAAGCTGAAACTGCAAAATGCAATGAAAAACAAGCTTACTAGAATGGTGGCGGCTTATCTCTAAGACGAGATGTGACGAATGTGCTCATTCGCAAGAATATGATTACAATGAGGCTCTGAAGGAATTTTTACAATAAACATCAATTTCAAAAACCATACACATCCCAAAACCTAGCCCTAGGA
The DNA here is from genome assembly GCA_900067695.1 of Picea abies. Classification (NCBI taxonomy): domain Eukaryota; kingdom Viridiplantae; phylum Streptophyta; class Pinopsida; order Pinales; family Pinaceae; genus Picea; species Picea abies. The sequence continues at coordinate 16,192 of CBVK0101808064.1, read as the reverse complement.
GATGAAGCGCCAAAAGTCATGTGGGCACTGTTTGGGTAAGCTAGTACATCAACTTCCTGGGGTCATAACTTTTGCATACGTACATCAACTTCCTGGGGTCGTAACTTTTGCATACGATCTTCATTTTAAGCACACGATAGCCTGTTGGAAAGGTCTATCCAAGGAATACACAGTTTTCTTTCAAAATCTAACCCATTGTATTATCTAATCATGGAGAGCCCTAAAAACATTGTTTAGGGCCTCAAAATGACCCCGGAAGTCAGGGACCCAAAAACTAGGAAAAAACTACCCAAATGGAAAAATGCCAAAATGAACCAGTTGGAATAGGTGGGAGGCCATCGAAATCCATATGGATAAATTATAGAGTTATATCACCCTATCATAATCCTTTGATAGATATATTTTTACCACTGCACCTTTTAGTCTCCTTATCTCTATACTGTGTAGACTATCCTACGCCACTCCAATGGATTCCCCATGTGAGCTAGGACAGTCTAGGATAGATACCTTCAAAGGAATATCTACCTCCCTTCCCTGATTTTCGTATAGACTCCATATGGTATTTGATAATTTTATTCCTTTAGAGTATGCCTAAAATAACTTTGTATTTTCATCCCTTTTATCCAAACAGACAGCTCTACATTTTAGTATCCAAGTTTCTTCCTTGTTGTCCAACAATTTTCTCCTCTTTTGTTCCAACTGAAGAAAAATGTCTTTAGATTCCCAAGTTTCATAGCCTCTAACTACTGACTCATAGATGAATTTTAAGGATTCTTTTGTATCTGATATATCCTTTTCATCATGGGTGTTGAGGAACATGTATGAAGAACCTTACTAAAGGATTTTTAGATCTTTCTAGGATAAGGCAAGATAGTCGGGAATGTTATCCAGATTTTATAGCCTTTAATCCAAAACAATATCTTAATCCATAGGTAATATGTATTAGGGAATAAGGCTAATTTTTTATGCTATATGTAACTCTGCAAAAGAAATAAATAAAATATATACATAACTGTGTACAGGAAAAGAGATGAGAATAAAAGTTAAACCTCAACAATATCATTAAGATACACATGTGAAACTAAAATCAGAAATATGATTTTTATATTAACTTCATTCTGAGATACAAAGCAAAACTCTCTTTACAAACCACTACGAGGGTGGGACAAAAGTCAAACTTAGAAGTCTATGATGAGAACCATACAAAATGACTCTGAAAACAAAAGAAAAATGAAGCTACATATTTGTATCAGCTTGCCAGAAAAATATTGTCACTTGAATCTACAAAATATTATTTATCAGTCATGAAATCTAATCCATAAACAAACAAGAACGCATAGACTAGCAAAGATAGATCATACACCTTTAGAAACAAGCTATTGAAATATATGATTCAGTTTTGAATCATGTTGCCTTCAATAAGACCATATTGTCATCAAGATGGTTTAGCTTTCTAGTAAACTCAAAATGAATGAAGAAAAGATTTTTCTCACGAGTATAGAGAAGAATATTAAAAGTTCCCCTTCTTATCTCTCCTCCATTGTCTCTTCTTTTGATTGAGATTTTATTCTTTCTCAATAAGTTATGATAGTTCAACTACGTTTCTTTTTTTAAGCTTAATTATCATACCTAATTAATTGAGAGAAATAAATAATAATATATAAATAAGGGTCTATTTAAATAAAAACTAAATAGGTGGGAGGGACCCCTTGTCACTCCAATTTTCATTTCTTTAATAATCATCAAAACCTGAAATCTAATACCCCAAAAATTTAACTCAAATATCTGCCTTGTAACTCCCATTCTCATATTAATCATATCCATGTTGTCCAAAATAAATCCTTCTAAATGTGTATTTGTTGTCCAAACATTCTATCATAAAAGCTATCCTCAAATGAAAATAACATTAACAACATTAAAAACCATATTTTCTATGAGAGGTGGCTTGCCTCTTTTCACTACTTCTCTCTTTTGATCTCTATGTTGTCTTTCCTTTTGTAGAAACCTTAGGTTGATTGGAACCTTAAGTATGGATTTCATTGATGACATGGGAGAAATTATCCTTGAGGTGGAGATGATAGAACATTGGTTCATAGGAATTTTTGGAAGAGTTAGGGGAATTGGCCACTTTTTTCCCTTTATCAAAGAGTTAGGGGAATTGGCCACTTTTTTCCCTTTATCAATCTCTAGTTTGAGCATGGTAGTTTTGAGCCTTTTATTTCATTTGAATATTGGGATGGTGAAGAAATGGGATCATCCTGATAATTTGGATTAAATGGCGGTGGAGGAGGGGGCAATGGAAATGATACTGTACACCAACCATTATGATGTGCAACAGGTTGATGGGCGATCCTTTTCTAGCCATCATTGGCAGGTGACTCTAGTTTCATATAAACATGAGGGGGGACATGTATACCAAATAAATTTTGGTGTGGATGGAAAGGAGGCCTCTTAGAACTAGGTTGCAGAATTCCTTGGCCAACTAGATTAAAAAACACATCTTGGAAAAGTTGTTTTAGCTCTTGAGGATCAAGATCAAAATGTATTGAGAATCGTGGCCTTCTATGGGCTCTTTGCCAATTGTTTCCTCTACATATGTTTACACCTATGCCATCGTTGCCCCTGCTAAATAAACACATCCTAAAGTAATATTTCAATCAGAATACAAAAACTTTTAACAATCCATTCACTAATACTAATACAAAAACTTTTAACAATCCATTCACTAATACTCTACCTAAATAAAATCAAGATGTTGGGTCTATCATTCACAACATAAGCATATGCAATCCATCCATTAACACAACTTCACCAAATCCAATTTAATAAATTATTTAATAGGGTCATTGGGATATGAGGGGATTTATAATGAATGAAAAATGGTAGCATGGATGGGATTCAACAATGAATATTGTTCAAGTAAAGCATAGTTATTTTCTTTCGAAAACAATATCTCCATGTCACAATTTCCAACTGAGAATGATAATCCAATTTTCTTTAATATTTTTACTTTAAAAATGATAGTCAAGATAACAGAACCGGGGATGGATAAATCTTATCAGGAAGGTGGGGGACGTATAATGAGCGAAAAATGAAACAATGAACGGGAATAAGAGAGATTACTATTATGTTACAAGAAATTGCATGTATTAACTTTAAAATCAGCATTGCCAATATCTACAAAATCATTTGAATATCCATTGTTTTCCATGCACATTTATTTCCAAAACTTCCACCAAATTGTGTTTGTTCCATAGCACTCTTTTAAACTTCAACACACAGAATCCATAACCTAGCAACAATCTTTTAAATTGTGCAATATAAAACTCAAGAGAAATTTATATGATTACCAAAACAACGAATTTCATTTATCCTTTTAAAAACTATCATATTTCTGTAAGAGATTGTTTAAAAAACAATTTAACTCAGTCATAATCATACAAAATGTTCCAAACATCAAGAGAGGAAGAGAAACATAGAGCTATCATCTTTTTGTTATATAAAATTTACATCACAACCTCCAATAGTAGCTGCAAACAAACTGGGTTCGAAACCCCATGTGATTCTTGTAGGCATTGTTTCCATAACATTCCTACTAAACTCAAAGTCGACCAAATCACCTCATAGGTAAATAAAAAACAAGCCATGATTTTGTGGGAGACATTAATCTTTCCAACTGTTGGGTCGAATAGTTAAACAAGACTTGAAACTGGGTTTATACTTTTTACTTTCCCACATTATCAGATGAGAAAACAATATTTGGGACTAACAAATAGGCACAGGCCTCAAGGTATGGCTGCAAGCAAAGAAAAAATATTTACTTCCCATAGTGACTGTAAGATAATACATAGGGCTACATTATCTTTTAAAACAATGGTAAGGATAATACAAAATGGTTATGAGATTTCGAAAGTGTGGATATGCAGTAAGGATACAACACAATGATCATGAAACTGACTGTGGGTAAAATAGTTAAAAAAAAAATCAAATTTGGATTTTCTTTTATTCTTTCTCCTTTGTATTGGAAGAGGAAGCAAGGCCTGAAGTAGGCATATAGGCGTAGGGTTTGAAACATGGTATGTGGGAAAATAAAAATCCAATTATTTTCCATTAGAATGACAACAAGATAAAACACACAGGCCACCTACAACATCCAATATGTGGTAAAAAAATAAGACTGCACATCCTCCAGGGTGAGGGTGCTATGCAATAGCCACAAGACCCAAATGTATATTTTCTTTTACAGAGGAAACCCTAAAAACTAATAATGTGAAATGAGTGAAACCAAATCACCTTCACCCACAATTATTTTCTAAACACCATATCATAGTAATATCACCTTTGCTCCAGGCACATACAACAATATATTTAAAACAAAATAAAATGTCGAACATTATTTCCAGTTTGAAACATTTAAATTCCAATAGGAAGAAACCCAAACCAAAATGCGAGTTAGACAGTCAAAATGCCCATAGTAAATCCATTAAAAACTTTGGAAAGAAAACACATTCCACATGCAAACTATAAGAGCCAACATAATAATTTTATTTGGAGAAGAGATGTCCATCATGAATGGAGAAATAAGAGCCAACATACATGTGAGAATAATTCCCAAAATCTTAAGAGCACAACTATTTTTCTGCCAAAGGCTGAGCACAATTGAGGCACTACTAACTAGAGCAGAAAAATGAATGAAAAGAGAAAGTGAAGGTGGTAGCTTTGAGTTAGGGTAAGAATGACATGTAGTAAATGCATGTTGATTGCCTTATTTGATCATTTAATACCATCAAACACAGCCAAAATAAAGCACTTCCAACTCCAAAAACCTTGTTATAATCATAGGATATCACCATCGTATATCTAATATGCATAGAACATAACATACCATTTCCAAATTCAAAGTCGAATCGAACTCTAATATAAACTCCATAACAATAATATGCCCGTTTAACACTTAGCATTGAAATAAAATGTCCCACATTCCTCGCTAGTGAGGTATCACATTCAACATAATAATTATTTTCCCATGCATGCAAATATACCATGAGTGGCATATGGCTTATATTTGAAACAATATATCAAAACCTAAGGGTAGAAAGAGTGGACTAATATGTTTAATACAATAAGCATTTCCTTTATTTTGAAATCAAATTGCTAGCACCTTTAACATCCATTAGTTGCACATGGAAATAGGTTAGGATTTCCACTCTTATTCTCAATCTATGAATCTTTTCATAAGGTGACTATGAGCACAAATAAGAAGAGCTATTTCTATCGTTGTTTTTATCAAGGGGTACCACCTATCTAGTATTATTTAAAATATATATAAGTAATAATGCATTACAACCCATTTGCATGAAGGAACTTTATGTCGCAATTTTTTTAGTCGTCAACAAACTGGCGACTCCATAGGGAAATATGTTCTCAACATATTTAGAACTCATAATGCTTGGCTCCGCAGACCAGTAGAAGTAGGTGGTTGAAACTATTCAAAAAATAGTTATGCAACAAGGGGAAAATGATGGTTTAAGAGAAAAAATGAGATGGGATTTTGGGGAATAACTTATGGAAAGTGATATGTATGAGGGGAATTGGTCCTATATGCTTAACAATCAATAAGGTTCATAACTAATAACACTTTTTGAAATTTCAAGGAGAATGCTTCTGATATGCTCTTAAATCTCATAACGGAGGGAAGAAAGGGATAGCAGAAACAAGGAAGAAAACGAAACCAACTATACTAAAATAGTATTGAAAGAAAAAATATATTTCATCAGTGTCTCAAAAGGAATATATTGTAGCATCTTTGTGTATTGTTTTTTCATTGATCAACAATACTTACAGAATGACATCATTATGGAAAAATTGTTCCAGACTTTATTTCTGATGACCATGCAAAATAAACAACAGAAAATAAAACTCAATAAACCAAAGTGACAAAAAAAACGTAAGACAAAAATATATAAAGTAGTCATATTTACACAAAACTGAGTCAGTGATCAGGTCGGTTCCACATAATGTTTCAAGTGGCAACCATTGGTACTATAAGAAAACAATCACTCATCCATGTCTTTAAGAAGATATAAATTTGTGTTGAGGATAAAAGTGATTTTAAATGGACCTAGCTATAACTTTTGGAATTTAGAATGTCTTCCTCTCTCAGCATGGGTTGAATCCCATAGTAAGGCTTTGTCATCAATCTTAAATTCAGTAGCCTTTGCTCATTTGTTAAAATACTTCTTCATCTTTTGTTGCCTCCTTTTCATATTTTCCAAGGCAAAATTTATTTGTTCTTCCAGGGCTAGCAATGTATTTATCCTTTAAGAAACATCAGAAGAATTTAATTCTTCAGTTTGTATCATCAACCATAAGGAAGAAATCTCTAGTTCAATAGGTAGAATATCCTCTTATTTGTATACGATCTAAAAGGGAGTAAAACATGTACTTGCTTTGGTGGTTTTATGGTATGCCCAAAGGGCATAAGTTAGAAGTGTGTGCCACTAGCGAGGTTTGTCTTCTATGATTCTCTTTATAATCCTAACCAAATTCTTATTAGTAGATTTTGCTTGTCCATTTCCATGAGGGTAATAACCAGGTGAAGTGAAATGTATGACACTTAATTTAGCCAGAAATTGGGTCAATTTTGCAGAAATGAAGGCTGGACCATTGTCTATAATGATTTCTAATGGAAGGCCAAATCTCGAAAAGATAATATACTGTAGAAAAGAAATTACTTGTTCATCTTGTGCATGTCTAAGAGGGACAACCTCAGTCCACCAACCTCAGTCCACTTAGTAAAGTAATCAGTGGTTGTCAAAATAAATATATGTCCTGCAAATGATGAAGAATTGATTGGACCAATAAATTCTAGACCCCACTTAGAAAAAGGAAAATCTGGAAGGATGGGCTATAAATGCATGGCAAAAAGACGTTATTTACCAGCGAATTGCATTTATCACAGGACCTTGCAAATTTATAAGAATCATGGAAGATCAAAGGCCAGTAATAACCATTTCTTATGATCTTAAAAGTAGTATATTTAGGATAAAAATGGCCACCAATATGGATGACATATGTTGATGATCCATGTACTTCATGTAATAATTTATGTGTTTTTTCATCATTTACAAATCGTATCATCAAATCATCAGCAAATCTTCTAAACAAGGAGTCTCCTAAAATGATATACTTAGAAGCTTCAAGGTGGACTCTCCTTCTCTAAAGAGGATCCAACTCATCTAGGCACCTTTGATACTACAAATAATACACCATATTTTTATACCAAGGATGCTCAAATATAGAGAGATTTTGGTTGTCAATATAAAATAGCGTTGAAAGAGGGTTATCATGGTTGTCAAGTTCTTCACTTGGTTTAGGATGTTGAGCTAAGTGAAGGGCTAAGTCTCGTCCCTTGATTGTATTTGAAGTCATAATTGTCAAATCATGCTCCTAAATTTTTGCAAGCCAATGTGTAAGTTTTCTTGAAAGATAAGTTTGTGAAAGTAGAAACTTGACAGCGGGAAAAGGGACTTTTACCTACGTATGTTTGCCCAAAATAAAATGGTGAAATTTTTCTATAGCTTTGACAAGAGAGAAAGCATGTTTCTTAATATAAGAATATTTGACCTCATTTTCTGATAGACTTTGACTCATGTAAGCTATAGATTTTTCATTGTTTTGTTCATCACATTGTATGAGGATAGAATAAATTGCTTCTTCAGTGACATTGGTATATACGATAAAATCTTTCTCAAAATTCGGTTTCGCCAAATCTGGTGAAGAACCGATCTCCTTATTAATCCTAAGGAAAGCATTCTTGACATCATCTGTCCAAGAAAAATAACAATCTTGCTTTAAAATATTATGGATTGGTTTAACCATGACAGCAAAATCGGGAACAAATCTACGAACAAAATTAATAATTCCCATGAAAGCTTGAACTTCTTTCTTGGAAGTGGGGGCAGGGAGGTTCAGAATGGCAGTAATCCTCTCAGGATCTATACTTATCCTTGAATCATAAACAATGTGACCAAGAATCTTACCCTTCATGACACCAAAAATAGACTTGGAAGGATTTAAAGAAACGCCAAATTTTCTACAGCGCATGAGAACTTTTCTAAGATGACTGAACTGATCCAACCAATTTTTAGAATAAATAGTCAAATCATCAAGATAAACTTGGATAATCTTACCGATTAGATCGTCAAAATATATTTCCATAGCTCTTTGAAAGGTGACGTCTGCATTAGATAAACCAAATGTCATACATTCATAATAAAATTTGCCCCAGTGTGTGGTAAATGTGGTTTTATATCTATCAATCCCTTTTACCTTGATTTGATTGTATCCAGAAAAACCGTCAAGGAAGGACATAATTTGAGACCTTGCGACCTGTTGTAAAATCAACTCCATATTAGGAAGTGGAAAATGGTCTTTGATACTTTTCATGTTTAATGCACGAAAATCGACACATAATATGATATGACCAGTATTTTTTCGAACTAGGACCAGATTTGAAACCCATTCATAATACTTAACTGGAAAGATTATATTAGCTTTCAACAATTTTCTAATTCTTTCCTAATAGTGGCTTCAAGCACAGGATTAATAGTTCTTTGCCTTTTCCTAAATGGTTTTTCCCCTTCCTTAATAGGAATGGCATGATGTATGAGAGCAGGATAAAAACCACGAAGATCCTCGTATGACCAGGAAAAAACATCTTGAAACTCACAGAGTAATTCCGTGAATTTCTCTTTCTCTTCATCAGAACATTGGGAACCTAATTTAATGATCTTTGGATATTCGGATGTCCCAATATTCAAGGAAATGGTATCACCAAACTTTCCTTTTTGACTCCTCTTATTTATGTGTTTCTTTGTTGCCTACATCACTTGACGAAAATTTATGTGTTTCTTTGTTGCCTACATCACTTGACGAAAATGAACTTTCGAGAGGAGTCAAGCCTTTAGGAAATTTGTCATCTTCAACAAAGATGATTTCTTTGGGCTTAAAAGGTTCATTTTGTATGAAAGTGCAAATGCCTTCACTAGGGAAAACTTTCCATGATTCTACGTTGTCAGGGAGGTGAGGAAGGTATAGAGATTAGAACCTACAATCAGGTCTTTGAGGTAAAAGTTGCCTAGTAGGGGAAGATGCAAAAATATCTAATCTATCAGCCATTGAATTAAGTTCCCTTTTAACATGAGTGATGTTAAATGATAACAGATTTGAAATCAGCATTCAAACATCTTGGGTATAATGCTTAAGTAACTTATTGTTTAGTACATAAATATTTTGTACAAGGTTCACAACAAGTTCAAAATCACCAAATACTATAAGGTGGCCACAACCAAGGTTATATGCATTTTCAATGCCCAACAATAAGGCCTCAAACTCAACAACATTGTTTGTATAAGAAAATTCCAACCTATAAGAGAAATTGTGAATTTTTCCTATACGGGAATATAGAATGATGACGGCTCCATTACCTTCATTAGAACAAGAGCCATCGAAATGCATGTGCTACATGCCATCATCAAAATCAATTAGTTCAAGTATAGTGTCACCTTCATTGGAAAATATAGAGTACACCCCTAAATCTTCTTCGAGATAATTTACATTGCGTTGGGGAACACTCTCTATATAAGATGAAATTCTTCCTTCCCTCAGAACTATAATGTTTTTTTCCGTTTCAGGGGATGGATAAATGTGTACCATCAAGTGAAAGGTATCCACCAGTTAAGGCTTGTCAGTCCCTTCCCAAAATAATTGAGTAGTTACTCATCAGCATGTAAATGACTTGACTTAGATATTGAGAGTTGTCCTTATCGCGGTTTGTGCACACAAAAATAGGGTTACATCCTTGATGTCACCTATAGTTGATTCCTGCAAATTATTATAAGAGAGCATGCTTCTAGAATTTTCGTTGGTGCAAGATAAGTCAAGCTCTTCCATGATAATTTTAGACATCACACTTGGACCAAATTCGCCATCAATTAGGCAATAGTGAGCTATTTTATCCATGATTTTTACTGAAATATAGAAAGGGGGGTTTTTTACAGGGTTCCTAAAATTATTTACACCTATCTTATTAACAGTTGAATATTCTTCCTTTGACTCTCCAAATAGATTGGATATAGTGGAAATCTTACCTTCCATAAAGTCCTTAAGATGCTTCTGTTGTTCTGGGATGGCAACCATGTCCAAAAGGGAAACAACATATTTGATATTAGCCAATTGGTTAAGGATTGTAATTAGAAGAGGGAAGAGGAGAAGATACTTCTTGATCACTTGAAGTTCTAACAATTTGTATATCAACACTTTGAGAAGATGAGCTTGGGGCAAAAGAAGTGTAGGGAAGATCAAATTTTCTCTGGGCAGTGTAAGATTTATTCCTGGTATTGAATACCATAACATCCTCTAGCATTTGTTTTAACTTCACAGGTGTTCTCATCATGATTTTCTTCACAGAAGTTACACCAAGTGTGATTCATTATGGCCTTTGGCTGAAAATTTCTTTCATTAGTATTTCTAAAAGGCGTTAGGGAAGAAGAAGAAGCCCCAACGGAAGAGGAGGAGGAAATTCCTTTTCGTTCATAGGCTATCATCCTATTATTCATATCTTGCATGAGTTGTATAATGACAAACATGTATGTTTTCTTGACCAAGTCTCCCTTAGGAACACCCGTTCTTTCAAGTTTCTCTTCATATTCTAAGGAAATTTGAAGGGAAGAACTGAGATTTTCAATAGCATTTTCTTCAATTCTATGACAATAAGGAGGAGGTAAAGCATTATAATAATGCATAAATGCAACTTGATTTTGAGGACGGATTAGTTCGGGAATTTTATCATATAGCTTGGTGAACCTAAGGTTAAAATACTTAATGGTTTCACCATCTTTATAGGAAATATTGGTGTATTCCATTAACTAATCAGTTTGTCTCTTGGGCTATCCATAAGTGGACTTAAACCAATAGACCAATTCTTCCTAAGTTGAAAGGATTTTGGGCGGAGATCAAAAAATTTTGTTGCAGCTTTCCCTTCAAGAGAATTGACAAATAAAGACATGCAAGTATCATTATCATTAGCCCCTATATTATGACAAGGATTAGAAAACGCTACCAGGTGTTCATTTGTGGTAACGGTACCATTTCCTGAGAACCTAGGTAAATGATCTTTGAATTTCGGTAATGGTTGGGTGGCTGGTGCGAGATTCAAGGGAGAAGACATGTGCCAGGAGGTGGTTGTAGCATCTTCCTCAAATTGGAAAATCCCATATTTCTTAATGAGGGCATAACCAACCATTCAAATAAACCTTGTTTTGTTTTAAAAGTAGTTTCCCAAATATCATCTTCAAAAAACCTTACTTGATTATAACCACTTCTTAAGTCTAAGTTAGTGAAATAAGATGCATTTTTCAATTGATCCAAGAAATCATCATTATAAGGAAGAGGGTAATGGTTCTTCATCGCAATTTTATTAAATGCCGAGAAATCCACACACATTCTCCACGTACTGTCTTTCTTTGGTACCAACATAATGGGTGATCCGCATGGACAAGTACTTGGTTGGATGACTCCTTTGTCGAGCAACTGTTGAAATTGCTTCTTTATTTCTTCATTCTCAAGCACTGATAACCTATACATGCCAATGTTAAGAAGAGGTGCATCTTGTTGCAGCTAAATCTCATGTTATATATCTCTCCTTGGAGGTAATCCTTGTGGTTTTTGAAACACTTCATCATAGTTAGAAATTGTAATGTCTCTTTCCACCAATTTTTTTCTTTTTTAAATATTTCCATTGCCAAAAGTATATTCGTCCAATTATAGATGACACTTTTTAATATAAATTTGCTTAAATTTTCTTCACACTCGATTATTTAATTAATTATTTAATGTTCTTAACCAATTGACAATATACTTATTCAATGACACTTGATTCCACATCCATATTCTACCATCATCCGAGTCCTCAACACTAAATAGAACTTCTCTCTTGGTAGGTATTACAAATTACTTTATTAACTTTCTCTGTTATGTTAGGTATTACAAATTACTTTATTAACTTTCTCTGTTATGTTCATGAAGTGTTATGATCATGCTTACCCAAACCCACATAAGAGGTCGTGGCCTCGTAGGGACGACCTATAATCCTATAGGTTTGGAGAAAACTCATATTGTTTACAAGTATGCTTTTCTTTTATCATTATTTAAATTTTCTATTGTATAGTGGTTCTTAAGGACTATAAACCGTTTACAAAGACCTGATGGTCAAGTATTGGTTAGTGAATCAATTATTTAAACCATCCCATACGTAATCCTTGTATCAACGTTGGAGACGGTTTTAACACACTCTTCTAAGTTCATGAATTTATTATTGAATGAGTTTATTGTTATGACCACATCGTGGATGTATTAGTGGATCAAATCCACATACACACTTTTGATAACGTTAATACTCCCATGGCTCTCGGCCTGAGGTTCTCCGACGAGTTTTATAATAAATTTTATTTTGCATATATTTGTCACCTGGTAAGGTATGTACACACATCACATGATGTGTTAAATGTGTTAATCTAAACACATAGTTGATTACTTGCTAACTAATGATTAGACTTGAGTTTAAATAAAAACAAGGTCAATGGAATTCCGCGGGGAAAGATCCGTGCGGGCCACGTCTTGGCGCCATTAAGTTTTTTTGTCAGTCTTACTCCTGACAGTAACCCATGACTTATTTGTGGCATGGTAAACTGAGACCATCACATGTTTAGTGTATCGATTCATTTGGATGGTGAGCGTTAGAGCCATATGCTCAACTCTCCCTGGTCGTAGGATTTGGGTGTTTTTCCTTTGCATTCGCAGGGTAAGCTCAATCCCGAGCTAGAGAGAATACCAAAGAATAGTAGGTGATAGTTTACTCCATTGATATCGATGGCTGGCTAGTTTAAAACTTATATTTGACTTCCTGTTACTTGTATTCATCAAACTTGAAATTGTTTTGTTGTTATGGTTTGTCCACAGGGATTCGCTCTCGCTAGGTTTGGAGCGAACGACTTGCCAATCCTGACAGCATGCTTGTTGTTGATTTGTGCGCTAAGGTAGAGAGCAATTTTATTTAAATTATGCGACCTTAGTTTTTTATTCTTAGAACTTACATATTACTCAAAACATTTCTATAAACAATTTAGCTATGGATTTTATGCAAGGTTTGTTGATACCCTTGGTGTGAGGTCGGTTTCGATGTCCACCGAGGTGCCATGGATTGTTTTCTAAGCTAGAGAATACCCATTTGTGTTCCTTTTAGGTCGTGAATCTTCTTGATAAAAACTATGTTTGTTTTCTAAGCTAGAGAATACCCATTTGTGTTCCTTTTAGGTTGTGAATCTTCTTGATAAAAACTATGTTTGTTTTCTAAGCTAGAGAATACCCATTTGTGTTCCTTTTAGGTTGTGAATCTTCTTGATAAAAACTATGTTGGGAGCATCAATTTGGTGGTGGCGCCGAGTTAGATTCTCTTCACCGAATTGTTGAAGTTAGGTAGCAGAGTATTCTTTTCTTCAGAGATATACGAACTCAACATTTGACCCTATGAAATTGCTAAGACATAGATTTTAGTTTTGATTTGTCAATGGTTGATTAGTTAGTCTTATGAACCGAGTTTAAATCCAACGTATGAAGTATGTTATTTGAGCTACTAACTCATGCGTAATTATTTTATTTTGCTCTAATATAAATTTTACCTTTTGGTTTCTTCGACAGTTCAATGTTTCTGTGAGGATTAATACTCGATCCACAGATTCCCGCACACTTAGTTCTTCTCTGTTTAATTGTTCTATGTTATAGAGTTTTGTAGAATAATATTTTTCTATTATTAAAGGATTTACAATACCTCTTTGTATTACTTTAAACCAATATGTCATGGTCGATGACTTCACACAAGTTTTTCTTTTCCTAAATGTTTACTATATTCTTTATTGAAATTATTTTCTGGTTATAGATCCTGCATGCGTCATTTTTGTTCTTTTTACTTGCAGTAATATAAATTGTCTATTATGCATTCATAAATTTTCTAGAGTGAACTATTTTAAGTCACTTCAATAACATCCAATATCCAGAGATGGGTATCTCATATAAATGAAACTACAACGTCTTTGATGTGTGCAAATTGGGTTCTTTCTGTTTTCAACCAAGAACGTTTTATTTTTATGAACAAATAAACTTATTTGAAAATAAAAGGTAACTAGATGTATTTCTTTTCTTTCTAGTTGCATTGTATAAATAGTAAATTTTTTTATTGAGGACAATGTTTAGGAAAAGGTATGAAGAACCTTACTCAAGCATTTTCAGATCTTGCTAGGCTAAGGCAAGATATTTGGGAATGTTACCTAGGGTTTATAGCCTTTAATTCAAAACAATCTCTTAATACAGGTAATATGTACTAGGGACTAAGGCTAATTTTATATGTTATATGTAACTGTGGAAAAGAAAAGAAGCATAGATATATATAAGTGTGTATAGGAAAAGAGACGAGAATAAAAGTAAAATATGAACAATATCATTAAGATACGCATGTGAAACTGAAATCAGAAATCTAATTTTTATATTAATTTCATTTTGAGATACAAAGAAGAAATCTCTTTACAAACCCATGTGAGGGTGGGACCAAAGTCAAACTTAGAAGTCTCTGATGAGCACCATACAAAAAGACTCTGACAAAAAAAGAAAATTCAATCTAAAGATCTGGATCAGCTTGCCATAAAAAATGTTGGCACTTGAATCTACAAAATATTCTTTATCAGTCATGAAATCTAATCCATAAACAAACAATAACACGCAGACTACCAAAGATATATCATACACCTTTAGAAACAAGTTGTTGAAAGATATGATTCAGTTTTGAATCTTGTTTCCTTCAATAAGACCATCTTTCTAGTAAAATTAGAATGAATGAAGAAAAGAAATATCTCACAAGTATAGAGCAAACTTTATATCAGAAGTTCCCCTTTTGTTCTCTCCTCCTTTGTCTCTTCTTTTGATTGAGTTTTTATTCTTTCTCAATAAGTTATGGTAGTTCCACTACCTTTATTTTGTTAATCTTAATTAGCTTAACTAATTAGTTGAGACAATAGATAATAATATATAAATAAGGTTCTATTTAAATAATAACTAAATAGGTGGGACCCCTTGTCACTCTAATTTTTATTTCTTTAATAATCATCAAAACATGAAATATAATACCACAAAAATTTAACTCAAATATCCTCCTTGTAGCTCCCATCTTCATATTAATAGTCAAATATCTTAATATCAAAATAAAACATGACTATATCCAAAAAGAGCTTCATATCCATGTTGTGCAAAACAAATATCTATAAATGTGTATTTGTTGTCCAAACATTTTATCATACCAATAAAAATTGTCCTCAAAAGAAAATAGCATTAACAGCGTTAAAAACCATATTTTCTATGAGAGGTGGTTTTCCTCCTTCCACTACTGCTCTCTTTTGATCTTTCTATTGTTTTTCCTTTTGTAGAATCCTTAGGTTGATTGGAACCTTGAGGATGGATTTTTTTGATGACATGGAAGCAATTATCCTTGAGGTGGAGATGAGAGGACACTGATTTAAAGGAATTTTCGAAAGAGTTAGTGGAATTGGCCACTTTTTTCCCTTTATCAATCTCTAGTTTGGACATGGTAGTTTTGATATTTTTCTTTGCATGTGAAGATTGGGTCGGTTAAGCAATGCGATCAGCTTGGGAATTTGGAATAAATGGTGGTGGAGGATGGGGCAATGGAAACGATATTGTAGGCCAACCATTATGATGTGCAGCAGGTTGATGGATGATCTCTTTCCAGTCATCATTGGCAGGTGCTTCTAGCTGCATAGAAACATGAGGGGGGACATGAATACCATAGAAATTTTGGTGTGGCTATAAAGGAAGCCTCCCATGCCTAGGTTGCATAATTCCTTGGCCAACTAGATTAAAAAACCCAGCTTGGAAAAGTTGATTTAGTTCATGTGGATCAACATCAAAATGTATTGAAAATTGTGGCCTTCTATGGACTCTTTGCCAATTGTTTCCTCTACCTCTGTTTACACCTTTGTCACCATTGCCCCTAACAAAGAAACTCATCATGAAGCAATATTCCAATCAGAATATGAAAACTTTTAACAATCCATTCACTAATACT
>CBVK0101808019.1:0-47281 GCA_900067695.1 Picea abies | reverse complement strand
GTAATTAGATGTTGTAGATTTAATATATTATACATTTAATTTTTCAATTTTATATTATCATACTCGCTCATTTATTTTTATTCCATCAACTATATTAAAATTTTCCAATGATAGCTAATTATTGATATTCAATTATTATTTTTTCATATAGTTGGTCAAGAGTGGGATGTTATACATTTGTAAATTTCAAAAACTCTTGATTGGATGGAGTATTGGGTAGAATTATGTGAAGAAGACTATGGTAGTTTATCATGGGAAGGGGTCAGTATGATGATTAAAAAAAACACATCATTATCGACATGAATTTATTGATCTTAGGCAAAGGGAAAATTATTTAGCCTTTGGTTTAAAAGATAAAAAGGAAAGTATATTCACCCACATTTTTATAGCTATTTACCATTATATAAATGTATTTGGTTTGTTTATTTGTGCTTGCATGGAATGGAATTTGACATGGTTAGACTAGACACATACAATGACGGTATGGGAGGGTTTCCAGCCTCAAACATGACTCACACAAAAAATTCAACAATCAAACAACAATCCTATAGAATAATTAATGTGAATGGGGGAAATGCTGAACTTATTCCAATTTGTTCTTGTATGGACTGAAATTTGAGATGGTTAGACTAGATGCATGCATTGATGGTCTGGGAGGGTTAGTGGACTCAAACATGACTGACACAAAAAATTCAAGAATCAAACAACAATCCTATAGAATAATTAATGTGAATGGGGCCAATGTTGAAATTCCTTCTAGTGGCTTCTAGGAAGGAAACACCAGTGTCTTGGAAATACAAAGAAAATTTTATCAAATGTGAATTTTTATCAGTGATGGTGATTATTTATTTATTTTTCAGGTTTCAGAAACAAAGAGCTACCATGAACATAAATTGGACAATTTTTTTTTTCTTTTGATGAGAGCTTTTGGCTTCAAGTTTATTCTCGGTCTGGGCTAGGTTTAACTAGTGGGAAAGGAGTTGTGGGTCATCAATGCACATAGTACTGACCAGTTGTGAGAGTCCCCAACCTCACGCAGAGTGATATATCCATCCAGAGAATAACTCAACATAGAGTGATCGACTATGAGAGTGCCCTTGCTGGATGAGCACATAGGATAATAACATGTGAGAGTGCCCTTGTTGGCTGGAGCGATAGAGGAGGAGTGAGGAGAGATATATATAAACAACAATATGCCAAAATCAGTAACACTTGATTGCATTTAGTTTTTTTTTAAAGTTTAAATGAATTTAATCTATTCTGGTATACCATAAGTTATTTTGGAATAAGGAAATACAAAGATATTGCTTGGTATATTATTGTTATTAAGTTAAGAAGGAAACATCTAAGGTCTTCTTCGGGGTTGTTAAATTCCACATCATAATACTAAATGTGAGAGTCATAGGACCTCCCTCCCATCCTCCCCTTTTCTAACTCCATGAACCCTTTTAGGTCCCCATCTTCCTTGGACAAGGTTTCGAAATTTCCTTGGACATTTCCTTGGACAAGGATTTGAAATTTTCAATTAAAAACCTCATTGGTTATTTCTACAAGAAAGTAGTATAAGCAACATGCATATGAAAAACAAAAGTTACAACAACATCCTTCATTTCAACGGTATCTCCAAAAACTTACAATACAAGCAACGTAATCTTATCAATGTGCAATGCCAATATAGACTCAATCATAACATTGTATTATCAAGTGGCCCAGGCTCAAAAAAATCCATGGAAACAACCTCAAGAATATCACCATCAATTGAATTTACATTCTCAACTACAACAACCTTAACTATAGTAACATCAACAAGCTCAACTACAACAACAATGTGGAACCTTAACTATAGTAACATCAACAAGCTCAACTACAACAACAATGTGGAACAAGATGCCATGCTTCTTAGGAACTTGGAAATACAACTTAGTGATGGGAAGCTGAGAAATGGTTATGGGTCGAAACCATTAACCTAATCAAGGTATGTGAAACATACACACTCTTTATCCACTACACCCATGAGGAACCACTACACCCATATATTAGTGGTATAAGGAAGCTAAATCAATATGCACACTCTATCTAGTGGTATTAACACTAATGTAGAACAACAACGCTTCCCAATGTCATACATTATAAGAAAAACAATTGGTTCTCTCTTGGTCACAATACATTGCCATAAAATAATTCAAATCTCTTTCTCTTGCTCACCATACATTGCAAGCAATTTAGTTGGCTCTCTCACCAGAATATATTTTATTAAATCATAAACTATACTCTCACAATGAACTCTCTTGAATAGATTCATGTATTCTTGAGAAAGCATGGTTACTACACTAACCCATATATGTTTATCAAAATTGTATTATCATATTCCATTAACAAATATGATATGCATCCTCACTAGTTCTCCACAAGCCATCTTCAACTGAAACATGTCAATGCCACTTTCTGAGAAATAAGCATTTCAGTGTTTACTACTCTTTTAAATATGAATGTACTTTTAACTTAGATTCACTATTCATAACTAAAACTAAACAATGTAAACCATAGAGAATAACCATGATGCATATTAACACCACAAGTACCCTGGGGAAACCCTATTCAGGGAGAAAAACCACAACAAACAAATCTTCCTTTATTGAAAATATAATGATTGACCACTTACAACATTTCCACCATGAAACTCTACTCTTAAAGATCTTTCCAATGAGTCAACCAGGTCTGACTTCTTGTTGATTAAAACTCTATTTTAGGTGCCTTTGATAGACTTTCACAACAACCTGTTTATGAATGATATTTGTTGTTGTTATAGGTTATATATATGCGCATTATATGGTTGTTACACATTGTTGTTACAGTTGTTGTTAAGCCTATTATATGGCTGATGCATGTTGTTGTTACAATTGTTGTCACACTTGGTATATGGCCGATGCACACTGTTGTTACACCTTTTTATTCGAATCTGTCTTGGATTGATATTTATGCTTAGATCTGGGACTGATATAAGTGTTGTCTTGGTATGATATGTGCCTCTATTGTGGAATGATATGCACCCAATAAGTGTATTGATATATGCCATAGTTATGGACTAATATTCACCTACCTCCTCTCACTCATACACAATTTGTATATAGTTATTTAGAATGAGGGTCGAATGCTTACTTAAAGTAAAAGAGTGGATTAAAATATCTCAATGCATTGCATGTATCCACAAATGAACTTAACTCTTTAATCCTGAATTAGAACTGAAGCATTGACTTAGTTAGAACTGAACTGAACTAAACTAAATTTGGAACTTTTACTTTAACAGAGTTAGCATGTTGACTTGGAACTCCGGCTTGCCTAGGTTACTTGTCACTGCATGCCATGCAAAATAAGCCTATAATTGGACATGTATGTATGCCATGCATGATATGGATGCATTCCATGCATGACGCTTGTTATGCATTCATGACACTGGTTTATGGTTGCATTCCACTTGACATGCATGCCAATTGACCGTCATATGATGCATATATATGATGAACCCTCACATGATGCATACATATGTGGATTCCTTATTAAATATATATTTAATGATATATGTATGCACATGTTTTGGACACCTTACCATTGATTGGTTTCATATTATTATTGAAGATGTATATATGTGGTAGATACCTTGCTATGATCATGATTACTGATATGATCCGAGATCTACACTCTTTCCCTACACGACGCTCTTCCGATCTCACTGATGCATGTTGTTGTTACAATTGTTGTCACACTTGGTATATGGCCGATGCACACTGTTGTTACACCTTTTTATTCGAATCTGTCTTGGATTGATATTTATGCTTAGATCTGGGACTGATATAAGTGTTGTCTTGGTATGATATGTGCCTCTATTGTGGAATGATATGCACCCAATAAGTGTATTGATATATGCCATAGTTATGGACTAATATTCACCTACCTCCTCTCACTCATACACAATTTGTATATAGTTATTTAGAATGAGGGTCGAATGCTTACTTAAAGTAAAAGAGTGGATTAAAATATCTCAATGCATTGCATGTATCCACAAATGAACTTAACTCTTTAATCCTGAATTAGAACTGAAGCATTGACTTAGTTAGAACTGAACTGAACTAAACTAAATTTGGAACTTTTACTTTAACAGAGTTAGCATGTTGACTTGGAACTCCGGCTTGCCTAGGTTACTTGTCACTGCATGCCATGCAAAATAAGCCTATAATTGGACATGTATGTATGCCATGCATGATATGGATGCATTCCATGCATGACGCTTGTTATGCATTCATGACACTGGTTTATGGTTGCATTCCACTTGACATGCATGCCAATTGACCGTCATATGATGCATATATATGATGAACCCTCACATGATGCATACATATGTGGATTCCTTATTAAATATATATTTAATGATATATGTATGCACATGTTTTGGACACCTTACCATTGATTGGTTTCATATTATTATTGAAGATGTATATATGTGGTAGATACCTTGCTATGATCATGATTACTGATATGATTGCATACCTTGTTATTATTATTTCTATGATTGGATACCTTGCTATGATTATTAGTATGATTATAAATCTTGTTATGAATACCTATGTTTACAGTAAAGAATCCTGGATTACATTATAAAACTACAAACCTAAGTTACAATTGCAAGAAGGAAATATTTCATACGGGCCCAAAATATTGCTTGGTATATTATTGTTATTAAGTTAAGAAGGAACAACCTAAGGTTTTCTTTGGGCCTATTAATGGACCACTCATAAGAATAACTACAATAGTTTCAGTACCTCCCCCCCATCATGCCCTTTTCTGACTCCGTGAACCCTTTTTGGTCCCAATCTTCCTTGAACAAGGTTTTGAAATTTCCTTCAACATTTCCTTGGACAAGGTTTTTAAATTTTCAGTTAAAAACCTTGTTCGTCGGTTCTACAACAAAGTAGTAGAACCAACATGCATATAAACAAAAAAATTCACAACAACATCCTTCATTTCAACGGTATCTCCAAAAACCTACAATATAAGCAACATAATCTCATTAATGTGCAACGCCAATATAGACTCAACCATAACATTGTATTATCAAGTGTACCTCACTCAAAAAACTCCATGGAAACAACCTATAGAATATCACCATAAATTGAATCGACATTCTCAACTACAAAAACCTTAACTATAGTAACATCAACAAGCTCAACTACAACAACAGTGTGGAATAAGATGCCATGCTTCTTAGGCACTTGGAAATACAACTCAGTGATGGGAAGATGAGAAATGGTTATGGGTCGTAGCCATTAACCTAATCAAGGTATGGGAAACATACACACTCTTTAGCCATTTCACCCATGAGGAACCACTACACCCATATATCGGTCGTATAAGTAAGCTAAATCAATATGGACACTCTAGCTAGTGGTATTGACACTAGTGCAAAACAATAGCGCTTGCCAATTCCATACATTGTAAGAAACACAATTTGTTCTCTCTCGCTTATAACACATTTCCAACAAAGAATTAATATCTCTCTCTCTCTCACTCACCATACATTGAAAGAAATGTAGTTGGCTCACTCACCAGAATATCTTTTATTAAATCATACATTGTACTCTCACAATGAACTCTTTTGAATATATTCATGTAGTATTGAGCAAACATGGTTACTACACCAACCCATATATGTTTATAAAAAATTTATTATCATCTCCATTAACAAATAGGATATGCACCCTCATTAGTTCTCCACAAGCCATCTTCAACTGTAACATATCAGTGCCACTTTGTGAGCAATAAGCATTTCAATGTTTACTACCCTTTTAAATATGACTATAATTTTAACTTAGATTCATGATGCATAACCAAAACTGAACAATGTAAACCATAGAGAATAAACAACATGCATATTAACACCAAAATTACCTTGGGGAAACCCTATACAGGGAGAAACCCCCCCCAAACAAAATCTTCCTTTATTGCAAAGATAATGATTGACCACTTACACTGTTTCCACCATGAAACTCTTCTCTTAAAGAGCTTGCCAATGACTCAACCCGGACTGATATCTTGCTGATTAAAAATCAGTTTTAGGTAGCTTTGATAGAATGTCACAACAACCTATTTATGACTGATATTCACTGCTCTTACGGGTCTTATATATGCACCTTATCTGGTTGTTACACATTTTTGTTATAGTTTTTGTTACACCTATTATATGGTTGATGCACATTGTTTTTATAACTGTTGTTACACCTAGTATATGGATGATGCATGTTGTTGTTACATTTGTTTATTTGCCTCTGTATTGGACTTATATTTATGCTCAGATATGGGACCGATATAAGTGTTGTCTTGGTTTGATATGTGCCTCTATTGTGGAATGATATTCACCCAGTAAGTGTATTGATATACGTCGTAGTTCTGAACTAATATTCACCTACCTCCTCTCACTCATATACAACTTGTATATAGTTATTTAGAATTAGGGTCTACTAATTACTTAAAGGAGGAGAAGAGTGGCTTAAAATATCCCAAGGCGTTGCATGTATCCACAACTGAACTTAACTCTTTAATCTCGAATTAGAAATGAAGGAGTGACTTAGTTAGAACTAAACTAAACTTAATTGAACTAAAATTGGAGCTTCGACTTGAACAAAGTTATCATGTTGACTTGGAACTCCAAATCGCCTAGGTGAATTGGTACTACATGCCATGCCAACTTAGCCTATAACTGGACATGTATGCATGACATGCATGATATGCATGCATGTCATACATGGCACTTGTTTTTCATTGATGACACTTGTTTATGCATGCATGCCATGCATTCCAATTGATCCTCATATGATGCATATATATGATTCACCCTCATATGATGCATATATATGATTCACCCTCATATGATGCATAAATATGTGGATTCCCTATTAAAGAGATATTTATTGATATATGTATGCACTTGTGTTGGACACCTTTCCATTGATTGGTTTCATATTATTATTGAAGATGTATGTATGTGGTAGATACCTTTTTATGATCATGATTATTGTTATGATTACATAAATTGTTATTATTATTTCTATGATTGGATACCTTTATATGATTATTGGTCTGATTATAAATATTTTTATGAATACCTATGTTTAAAATAAAGAATCCTCGATTAGATTACACAAATATAAACCTAAGTTACAATTGCAGGAAGGAAATATTTCATATGGGCCCAAAATATTGCTTGGTATATTATTGTTATTAAGTTAAGAAGGAACAGTCTAAGGTTTTCTTCGGGCCTGTTAATGGCCCCCTCATAAGAATAACTATGAGAGTCACAGGCCCTCCCCCCCATTGTCTTCTTTTCTGACTCTATGATCTCTTTTTTGTCCCCATATTCCTTGGACAAGGGTTTGAAATTTTCGGGTAAAAACATCGTTGGTTGGTTCTATAACAAAGTAATAGAACCAACATGCATATGAACAACACAAGTCACAACAACATCTTCATTTCAAGGGTATCTCCAAAAATCTACATTACAAGCAACATAATCTGAGTAATGTGCAATGCCAATATAGACTCAACAATAACATTGTATTATCAAGTGGACCTGACTCAACAAACTCCATGGAAACAACCTCGGGAGTATCACCATCAATTGAATCAAAATTCTCAACTAAAACAAACTTAACTATAGTAACATAAACAATCTCAACTACAACAATAGTGTGGAACAAGATGCTATGCTTCTTAGGCACTTGGAAATACAACTTAGTTATGGGAAGTTGAGAAATGGTTATGGGTCGCATCCATTAACCTAATCAACGGTGGGAAACATACACACTCTTTATCCACTACACCCGTTAGGAACCGCTACACCCATATATCAATGGTATAATAAATCTAAATCGATATGCACACTCTAGCTAGTGGTATTAACACTAGTGCACAAAAATAGCTCTTGCCAATTCCATACATTGTAAGAAACAAAATTGGTTCTCTCTCACTCATAATACATTTCCAGTAAAGAATATGACTCTCTCTCTCTCTCTCACTCACCATACATTGCAAGCAATGTAGTTGGTTCTGTAACCAAAATATCATTTATTAAATCATACACTGTACTCTCACAGTGAACTCTTTTGAATAGATTCATGTATTCTTGAGCAAGCATGGTTACTACAACAACCCATAGATGTTTATCAAAACCTTATTATCATATTCCATTAACAAATAGGATATCCACCCTCACTAGTTCTCCACAAGCCATCTTCAACTAGAACAGGTCAGTGCCACTTTGTGAGCAATAAGCATTTTGGTGCTTACTACTCATTGACATGTTAGTTCAAATTTCAACCAAGATATTCTTCCTGAGACTTTTGTTTGAATTTCCCCTTTAGAACTAAAATAAATGTGAATAATAAGTATTGAAGGGGAAACTCAAATTTCTAAACATAATAGAGCTCACATTAGCACCATAGAATTAAATGCCAACTGTAGTGAACTTAATGGTTTTTGGGATTTAAAAATAGATCTAGAACTCAGTAGAAATGGAGAGACAAAGTAGGACAAGGACTTTGTACCTCCACACCACCTATATGTGATATTTCCATGACTTGGTTTAATCAATTTCAAATTTTACTTTTTTGTTTTATCGTTAGTTATGAAGCATGTGAGCATCTAGTTTGAGTCCTTTCTTGGTCATAATATCTAGGATTTATCTTACTTTCTCCAAGGTTTCTAAAAATAATCGAGTAAGCAGAGCATAGGTCGTATTTCATACAGTTGCATTTTTTTTATAGTCTTTTACAGTTTCATGGTTTTTATAGTCTTATATATTAGATCATTTGGTGTTTTATAGTATTAGTTGGACTCTTATTTCGGGATGATTCATGGTTACAAATTTACTTTCCACATGATAGATGTATTACTTGATGAATCTATATATCCTTGATGGTTGATGATGGATTTCTATACTCAACACCCCTTCATGCTTACCTCCACTAATAATTGAGTATGATGAACCTAGAAACCTATGTGATTGTTAAATTTTAGGGCTTGATCGATTGGTTATAGGATTCTTTTAAATTTGACTATACTTTTAACTTAGATTCATGATGCATAACCAAAAAAGAACAATTTAAACCATAGAGAATAATTAGCATGCATATTAACACCACAAGTACCCTAGGGAAACCCTATACAAGGAGAAAAACCCCAACAAACAAATCTTCCTTTCTTGCAAAGATAATGATGGATCACTTACAACATTTCCACCATGAAACTATGCTCTTAAAGATCTTTCCAATGAATCAACCCAGACTCACTTCTTGCTTATTAAAAATTTGTTGTAGGCACCTTTGATAGACTGTGACAACAACCTCTTTATGACTGATATTCACTGTTGTTACAGGTTTGGTATATGCACCTTATCTAGTTGTTGCACACTTTTGTTACAGCTACTGTTACACCTATTATATGGCTGATGCAGATACTATTGGAAAAACATGGAGGGTAATTTGGATCTCCTCCTACTCAATGACCAAATTCTACAACAATACTTTAGTTAGATGACGCTAAGGCATCTAGCTTATATTTAGTAGGTTTTTTGTTTCCTTCAATTTTAAGGATGTTGATTCATATTTTCTCTTTCGTTTTGTACTTTCGAATTCCTTTTTTTATTTTTTGAAATTATAGATTTTCTTACATTACTTTATATTTACAGTTATTTTCTTTATTTTATAATTTTATAATTTGTAATTTTTCTTTAGACTTCCAGTTATTTTTCTTTATTTTTTATAATTTTTGGTTGATATTGCACTAATGTAAGTTTACATTTGTTGAATTTTCCTTTTAAATGAGGTCCATGAATATAATGTACACCTAGCCAATCCTTGTAAACTTCCTATGTTCTACACCATCATGATAAAAAAAATAGGAGGGGGAAAAGCTATGAATTATAAGGATTTCCAAGATTATTAGAGTAGTGGTGGACTTGGAACATTATAAGTGACTAAATCCTTGATGACCTTGAAAATCAAGATGTTATTTAATGAGTTAGTTGGCTAAAGGGTTCCATCCACTCATGATAAAATCAATGAACCATAACGAAAGGTGACAAGTCGAACATTTAGGGATAAATAACTTAAGAGGATATTATTATCACTCAGACATGGTCAATCTATAAACTTATCACTAAAAAAAAACATCATACCCACCTACTTGTAAAGGGTCATTTCCCCCCCATCAAGTGTATGATAAATAAATATTTATTGGTAAATGATTAGGAATGAAAATTCAACTAATCACAGGGACATGTAAATATATCCACCAGGACTATGTATGTTCATTAGCAATGTAGTACTTTCTATGGTGTTGGGGTGATTCCGTCAGGGCTATGGCTGATCATAGGTAGTGGAACAACACAACATGGATTTGAAAATACTTATGTTTATTGTAAAGAATATTGGATTACATTACAAAAATATAAACCTAAGTTACAATTGGAGGAAGGAAATTTATTCTACTGTTGTAGGAATAAGTTGTTATATAGTGTAATATCCCTCGGCCGAACCCAAATGTAAATATAATCCAAGTATATTTAAACTAGTGAGTTGTTTAGACATCATTTTTGTAATACACCTTTCATGGCATGGTGCACGCATATACTGCACAGTAAAGGGATGTAATGTACACATTTTTGAATACCGTGTGTAGTAACTAAGGTGTGCGCAACCTTAGAGATAGAGGACACAATGCGCAGTAACTAAGTGCGTGCAATATTAAGGTCAACGAACCTTTCTGTATATAATATGCATTATAGGCTGGTGAGCCAGTATTATAAGCCGGAATGTTTATGTCTTGGAATTAGGCTAGCACACCTAGATGTTAAAGGGCCAATGCACCTACTTTGTACATGACTCATGATTAATATAAAATACATCACTATGCGTAGAACAACCACAATAAAAGAGATGGGGGACTGAACTTCACCAGATAGGGAAAGGGAGGGCCAAAAATCAAGGGAATATTATATTAATATTTCCCAAAACATAAAATATGGATAATTTTATCCTAAGTTCAAAAGTTGGGGACAAGTGGACAAAAGTAACTTCTGATATGAAAAGTGTCAAGTTGGGGGCATGCATTCATATCGTGGGGAAACTTAACTCAGGGTCTTCTCTCCCAGACAGGGATTTTTACGAACAAAGGAAGGGGGGGGAAACTAGCAGGCAGAGGATGATTTCTTTTGACAGAGAGTTCACAGTGATTCCAAAAACACACTCATCTATCCAGTCAATGACTCCATGACCATTTCACTCATACATTCCATTATCCTTGAGACAACCATTCCACCTTTTCGAAACCTGTTTCCCTGTCCCTTTTAGTTGGTGTACCTGGTTAGCTTGGAGCGAGATTGAAGAAGTGGGTTGTCAGGCTCGTGAGCAGTTCTCTGGGTGAGAGAATTGTTGGGGATTGATTTTCGTAGGTTGTAAACTGAAGCTACATCACTCTAAGACTTCCAGTCCGGCCTGTTGCTGAAGCCCTGGAAGGGAAGTGGGGCAGCCGAGGGATTGTTGAGCAAAGAAGGGGCACACTTCCTTGGGTAGGACAGGAATGTGGGGAATGAGAGGTTGTAGGCTGTTAGTTGAGTGAGTACCTGAGATGGAGTCTTTCCTATTGTCCATGAGCCTTAGCCTAGATAGGAATCCCTTTACCTTGGGTGGAGTTCAATCCCAGCTCCGGGGTGATTCACTATTGAGAGTGATGAACAGTGTAATCTATGGCTGGGAGGTTCATGGATGGTCTGTAAGCAGTTGGTGACAACCTTTCTAAGATAAGTACCAATTATATGATATATGGATATGTTGTTTTGTTATTTACATGCCCATGTTACAAATTTATCATATATGTGACTATGAATGCTTGTGTGCTTATGGGTAGTTTCCTGTAAATGATGCATATCGGTAATTACTGTTATTTGTAATATAAAAGTCATGTTATAGAAATTAATTGTTTTTGTATGTTTGATGTAAAGATTCCGCGATCATGCTATATGTATATGTTTTTAGTTGCATGCAGTCTAAAGAGTAAATTTAGGTGGCATTACTTAGTTTACTACTGGGTATGCTACTATATGTTCTGCAATATGGGAACAAAAGATGTTCCCTAGAGTAGTATGTCCTGGTCTGATGGCTGGGAATGTTACCGACTGGCGTCAGAGCATGAGTGGTTTCTCTGGAGTGGCGTACCCTAGCCTCAGGATGGTCGGGGGGATCGTTATAGTTTGGTATCAGAGCCTCGGTTCAACACTGAGCTTGGATGGACCAGAAGGGTGCAATCGAAGTGAATATTCATAAAAAAGTAACTTCAAAGTGACCAGAATTAGAGTCATAAAGTGTCCTTGGAAAAGGTTGGCGTACTGGCGCGCGTGGTAAATTTGGTACTGTGCGGGAAACCGTGGCGTGCCAGTGTGCGCGGTAAATTGTGGCGCTGCGCGGAAGAGTATTATGTGTAGATGCACATGCTGAAATTAGCCTTGCACAGTAAGCACACACATAGTAAGGTGCACATGGGGTGCACAAGTATTTTTTAATGCAGTGGATTTTTTTTGGTACGTGCATAAGTACGAGTATAAGTTGTTTTGCGATGGTGTATTCTGTAGTATGCGCAGATATTTGAGCACGAAGGAGTATGTTAAACTTGACATGGTGCATGCATAGGATGAAAATGCATGTGGTATATTGGTGTGCAGTATCAAAACTGTGCGTAGTGGATATTGGCGCACAACGCCAGAATAGTGCGCGTAAGTATTCGGTACGACGAAGAAGAAATGCACAGTAGATTTAGGTGCGTGGAGAAGCGTTTACCTTGTAATATTGCTATGCATGATAATATAAATGAACAGGTCAAGTTAATGCGCGCAAAGTCTCTTGGAAGGTGAGGAGTCTGAGTTTAAATTGCATAATAATAAAATAAAAATAAACACATAACCGTATTGAAGCATTAATTTAGAATTTAATTTCTTCTGATTTAGACAGATGAAAATAAAATATAAGATTACAAGAAAAACTATTATAAAAGAAAAAAAGAGTCATAACATCACCAAATAGAAATTGTAATAAAACAGTTTAAAAATCCGTTTATGTATTTATATAATCATATTAATCACAAAATTACAAAAGGGTGATGACAACAGTTAGCCTGTGGTAAAAAGGGTCATTGAAGAATAGGCCTATCATCTCTTTCACTCTTTAACTCCACTGCCGGATGTTCAAAATTCGCTGAGACATGCTTATTTTAGTTGAAGACTTACTTCAACTTAGCGATCTCTACCTTTAAAGAAGAGTCTAACTAGACTGGTTGATTTTCTCCAACACTTTCAACCACTTCAACCGTAGATTCCTCCTTCTTATGCTGCTTACTCCTTTTCTTCTTAGAAGCTAGCCTATTGATGACTAAATCCTTTATAGTGAGATTCAGTTTGACCTCCAATCATGAGTCTATAATCGGCCCTATGTGGAACTTAGTTTCTAGAAGGTGTGTGAGGACCCTTTCCTCATTCGCAGGAAAGCCTAGCATGTTGCTTGAATAACCAGTCTCACTCAACTTAGGTTTGTCCATGTATCTCAGGTTGGGGATACCGATATGCATCTTTACAGAGAGCAAGAAGTCAAGCAGCTTGAAGATTACTATGATTATGGATACGTAGATATCTTCATACTTGGAGAGTGGTAATTATAGAACTCCATTTATGAAGCACAAACATATTATGTACAAGGTGCGTTGGGCTGCCATGCTTGGCCAATCCATTTCGAATGATTAGCTTTTGAGTTCGTTACATGGTGGCATTCAGGTGACGTCACATGGCTATGAAGTACCGAATGAATGGAGCAGGGTGATATGACTAGCCATTTCCCACTCCATGAGTGGTGGATTTGACATTTTGAGACACGTGATACCGCGTCTTGGCAAAAGTGGTTTTGACAGTACCACCTTCTTGCGCAAGTGTATCTCGGAAGACATTGCATGTCAGCATTCTCGAGACTTGGGTCTTATCTAGAATTGTCGTGGTGATAACACCAAGAAACTGGGAGTGATAATGTTGATGTGTATGTTGAATTGAAATGGTGCATATTCTCATGAATTCCTGATTGGTTAGTCTGATTAGTTTCGATGGCTGCACGTTTTGTAGAATTAACAACAAATCGGGTAGGTGAGACTAGTGCAGAGTCTATAGGAATGGAAGAGGCATAGGGGAATTACAGTCATCCAGAGAAGAGAAGAGGGATGGATGTCCATTTGGGAATGGAAGGAATGAACTCCAACGGACATGGAGAAGAAAGGAATGAAGATGTGAATATGGCTAAGACCATTAAGAATTTGTAGAAGGATGTCCAAAGCCATAAAGCTAATAATGAAAGGCTTATGAAAGCCAAAGAGCAGCATGATGACTTCAACATGAAGCTATTGGAAGGTTTGAATAGAATAGAGAAGAAAATGGTTAAGGAGAGTAACTCAAGTAGATCTAAAAGTCACAAATCTTCCGAGGAGAAGAGAGAAGTAAAAAGTGCTAGTAGGCATCACTATCATTCCCATAGACATTCCCATAAGAGAGCAGGAAACAACTAAAGTCTATCCCCTATCATAAGGTATAAGAGATCTGGGGTGGATGAGCTGCGAGGAGAAATGAACAAAATATCAAACCTCCTACATTTGATGGTGAGCACAAGAAGGATGAAGATGTCGACTTGTACAGGTACAACACATTGTAGAGAAAGGTGTTACTTGGAGAGAATTCAAGAAGTATTTTGAGAAGAAATACTTGACCAAGAGATACTATGACAAGAAAATGAAAGAGTTCTTTGAACTTAAGCTTTGAAGTAGGACCATAGATGAATATGAGAGAAGGTTTTTGGAACTGTTGAAGTATGTCTCTTTCATTAAGGATGAGACAGTCAAGATTCAATGGTACTTAAGTGGATTTCCATTGTTCATCAATGACAAAATAGAGTATGATGATCCCAAGAAATTAGAAGAGACCATAAGGAGAGCTAAATTCTTATATGACCAGCTGAAAGCAAGACCAGATTTCCAAAAGGTTTGGGAAGACAATAAGAAATTCAAGATGGATCAAAGGAAGAAGGGATCTAAGCCACCATTCTTCAGAAATAATCCACAATGGCAGCAAACACATAAGGAAACTAAAGTGATTGACATAGCGAGTCAAGGGCCAAGACAACCACCTATGCAGTGTTGGGCTTGTAAAGGAGACCATAGGTTCAGAGATTGTCCTCACAGAGGCGAAAAAGGTAGGATTGTTCACAATGTACAACAACCTGATACAGTAGAGGACATGGGTAGAAATGTGCCAAGGATTTATGCAGCCCTGGACAACAAGCAGGCAGAGTATCAATCCCACATGATTGAAGTGGAAGGTATGATCAACAACTAAACCCTTGCTATTTTAATTGATTCAGGAGCTATCCATAGTTATATAGACCCAAAGATAATGGAAAGTTTGTATTTACCAAGAAGAAAGCATGGGAAATCCTGGTTGGTGCAACTGGCTATAGGAGCCAAAAGAAAAGTTAATGAGATGGTTAAGTCCTGCCTCATAGACATGAATGGACTAAATACCAGGGCAGATTTGAACATCTTACCCTTAGGTTCCTATGATTGTTTAATTGGGATGGATTGGTTGGAACCACATCATGCTCTATTGGATTGTCATAACAAAGAATTCACTTGCTTGGATGAAGAAGGGAACCAAAGGAAAGTGCATGGAATTTCCAGGGCAGTAACCGTTAGAGAAATTTCAGCATTACAGCTGAAGAAATCTTATAGAAGAGGATGTCAAATATTTGCAGCTCATATGGAGGAGACACCTAAAGACAAGGTGCCAAATTTGGAGAATTATGCATTCCTGAAAGAGTTTGAAGATGTATTCAAGGAAGTACCAGTACTACCCCCAAGGAGAGAGATTGATTTCTCTATAGATTTGATGCCTGGAGCAATGCCAGTATCAAAGACTCCTTATAGGATGAGTACACCATAATTGAAGGAGTTGCAAATGAAACTTGAAGAACTTTTGAAGAAGGGGTATATATGCCCAAGTGTATCACCTTTGGGTGCCCCAGTCTTATTTGTGAAAAAAAAAAAGGAATGTTATGATTGTGCATTGACTTTAGACAATTGAATAAAGTGACTGTTAAGAACAAATATCCTCTACCAAGGATTGATGACCTCTTCGATCAATTGAAGGATGCAAGGATATTTTCAAAGATAGATCTCATATTAGGATACCATCAGGTAAGAATTAAAGAAGAATATATTAGCAAGACCGCCTTCAGGACAAGGTATCATCATTATGAGTTCATCGTGTTACCGTTTGGATTGTCAAATGCACCAATTGTTTTCATGTGCTTAATGAATGGTGTCTTCCGAGAGTATTTGGACAAGTTTGTCATTGTCTTTTTGGATGACATTCTTATATATTCCAAGTCAGAGGAAGCACATGAACATCATTTGAGGATGGTGTTGCAAGTATTAAGGGAACATCAGTTGTATACCAAATTGAGCAAGTGCTCATTTTATCAGAAACAAGGGGCATATCATCTCAAAAGTTGGGATAGCAGTGGACCTTGAGAATGTAGCATCCATTAGAGAATGGTTAGAACCAAAGAATGTGATAGAGGTCATATCTTTCATGGGCCTTGTAGGCTGCTACAAGAGATTCATTGGAGGATTCTCGAAGATAGCACACCCAATCACTTCCTTGCAAAGGAAAGGTATGAAGTTTCAGTGGACGACGGACTGTGAAAGGAGTTTCCAACATTTGAAACAATTATTTACAAGTGATCCAATACTAAGGATCGCAGACCCAAATGAAGATTTCATTGTATGCACAAATGCATGTAATGAAGGACTGGGTGGAGTCCTTAGTCAAGATGGATTTGTGCTATGTTATGAATCAAGGAAGTTGAAGGAGCATGAAAGAAACTATGCCACTCATGATTTGGAGTTGGCAGCCATAGTACATGCCCTAAGGAAATGGAGACACTACCTCATGGGAAAGAGGTTTGAGCTAAGAACATACCACAATGGTTTGAAATATTTATTTATCATCCAAATCTAAATGCTAGACAAAGCAGATGGTTAGATTTTCTAAGCGAATATGACTTTGATATAAGGCATATCAAAGGGAAAGAAAATAAAGTGGCGGATGCACTCAACAAGAGGGTGCATGAGCTTCATGCTACAACCATCAATATGTATTAGACTGATGTTAAAAGAAAAATTATGGAGGCTACAGATACAAATCTGCAGTACAGAGAATTGGTAGCAATGCTACAACAAGGTAAGACACCACAGAAGATGGATATTTATAAGTTGGGAGTAGATGGAATACTGATGCACAAGAACAAAATTTTTGTACCAAATGTCCAGGACTTGAAACGTATAATTTTGCATGAGATGCATAATGCTCCTTATGCAGGGCACCCTGGATATCAGAAAACCATAACAATGGTCAAGAGCCAATGCTTTTGGCCAAGTATGAAGAGAGAAATTGTAGAATACATCGCTAGGTGTATGGAATACGAAAAAGTTAAAAAAAAGAATATTCACCCAACAGGATTGCTGCAACCTTTGCCCATTCCTGAATGGAAGTGGGAAGTGGTGACAATGGATTTTATTATGGGATTGCCCGGAACAGGAAAGCTACATGATTCGATTATGGTAATGGTGGACAAGCTCACAAAAGCTTCCCATTTTATTCCTCTAAAAACTACTCACAAAGAAATAGATGTTGTTGATATTTTCATGAAGGAAGTGGCATGATTGCAAGGAATTCCTAAAACGATTGTGTCTGACAGAGACCCGAAATTCACCTCGAATTTCTAGAAAGGATTGTTCAAAGGATTCAGAACGAATCTGAACCTTAGTACAACTTACCATCCTGAGTTTGATGGACATACAGAAAGAGTGAATAGGGTGATAGAAGATATGTTGAGAACATATGTGATGGACAAACCATCGAAATGGGAAGACTACCTACACTTGGAAGAATTCACTTACAATAATGGGTATCAGGCATAATTGAAAATGAGGCCATTTAAAGAACTTTACGGCAGAAGGTGAAATACTCCAGTAAGTTGGGATAATCCAGCTGATAGAGAAGTAGTCGAGATAGAATTGCTCAAGGAGATGGAGGACCAAATGTTAAAAATTAAGCAGAATTTGAAAACTGCCCAAGACAGACAGAAAATTTATGCTAATAAAAATAAAATCCACAGAGAATTCAAAGTGGGTGATCATGTTTTCCTGAAAGTGAAAGCTAACTGAATCTCCCTGAAGCTAGGAAGCTACGCCAAGTTAGCATTCATATTTTGTGGACCATTTGAAATCCTAGAGAGGATTGGTCCAGTTTCTTATATGATTGCATTGCCTACATCTATGTCTGTTCATAATGTCTTCCATGTATCATTTCTAAAGAAATATATACCCGATGCTAATCATGTTATTGATTGGAATGTTATTCAGGTGGCGCAAGAAGGCGCTTTCCAAGTGCATCTGGTTGGCATCCTGGATTGAAAAATCAAACAACTCTGAAATCGAGCGATAGGGATTGTAAAGATCTAATGGACCTGGTATAGACCTGAAGACGCTACTTGGGAGCATGAGGATGCAATGCAGGCAGAGTACCCGAATCTTTTTGAATAATTTTGAAAATTTTGTTGTATATGGGTACATGATGCACTGAGGACAGTGCATAAATAAGGGGAGGGGATTGTAATATTCCTCGGACGAACCCAAATGTAAATATAATCCAAGTATATTTAAGCTACTGAGTTGTTTATACATCATTTTTGTAATACACCTTTCATGGCATGGTGCGCGCATATACTGCGCAGTAAAGGGATGTAATGTACACATTTTTGAATACCGTGTGCAATAAATAAGGTGCACGCAACCTTAGAGACAGAGGATACAAAACACAATAACTAAGTGAATGCAATATTAAGGTCAGTGAACCTTTGTGTATATAATATGCATTATAGGCTGGTGAGCCAGTATTATAAGCCGGAATGCATATGTCTTGGAATTAGGCTAGCGCACCTAGATGTTAAAGGGCCAATGCACCTACTTTGTACATGACTCATGATTAATATAAAATACATCATTGTGCATAGACCAAACACAATAAAAGAGAT
This sequence comes from Picea abies, assembly GCA_900067695.1. Lineage (NCBI taxonomy): Eukaryota > Viridiplantae > Streptophyta > Pinopsida > Pinales > Pinaceae > Picea > Picea abies. The sequence goes on along the minus strand of CBVK0101808019.1, from coordinate 28,055 downwards.
GGGGGACTGAACTTCACCAGTTAGGGAAAGGGAGGGCCAAAAGTCAAGGGAATATTATATTAATATTTCCCAAAACATAAAATATGGATAATTTTATCCTAGGTTCTAAAGTTGGGGACAAGTGGACAAAAGTAACTTCCGATATGACAAGTGTCAAGTTGGGGACATGCATTCATATCATGGGGAAACTTAGCTCAGGGTCTTCTCTCTCAGACGAGGATTTTTACGAACAGAGGAAGGGGGGGAAAAACCAACAGGCAGAGGATGATTTCTTTTGTCAGAGAGTTCACAGTGATTCCAAAAACACACTCAGTTATCCAGTCAATGACTCCATGAACATTTCACTCATACATTTCGTCATCCTTGAGACAACCATTCCACCTTTTCAAAACTTGTTTCCCCATCCCTTTTGGTTGGCGTACCTGGTTAGCTTGGAGCGTGATTGAAGAAGCAGGTTGTCAGGCCTGTGAGCAATTCTCTGGGTGAGATAATTAATGGGGATTGATTTTCATAGGTTCTAAAATGAAGCTACAACGCCCTGAGACTTTCGGTCTGGCCTATTGCTGAATCCCTAGAAGGGAAGTGAGGCAGCCGAGGGACTGTTGAGAAGAGAAGGGGCACACTTCCTTGGGTGGGACATGAATGTGGGGAATGAGAGGTTGTAGGATGTTAGTTGAGTGAGTACCTGAGATGAAGTCTTTCCTGTTGTCCATGAGCCTTAGCTTGGATAGGAATCCCTTTACCCTGGGTGGAGTTCAGTCCTAGCTCGGGGGTGATTCACTGTTGAGAGTGATGAACAGTGTAATCTATGGATAGGAGGTTCGTGGACGGTATGTAAGTAGTTGGTGACAACCTTTCTAAGATAAGTACCAATTGTATGATATATGGATATGTTGTTTTTTTATTTACATGCCCATGTTATGACTTTATCATATATGTGACTATGAATGCTTGTGTGCTTATGGGTAGTTTCCTATAAATGATGCATATTGGTAATTACTATTATTTGTAATATAAAAGTCATGTTAAAGAAAGTAATTGTTTGTTTATGTTAGATGTAAAGCTTCCACGAGTGTGTTGTATGTATATGTTTTTAGTTGCATGCAGTCTGAAGAGTAAATTTAGGTGGCATTGCTTAGTTGACCATTGGGTATGCTACTATATGTTGGGCAGTATGGGAACGAAATATGTTTCCTAGACTTGTATGTCCTAGCCTAATGGCTAGGAATGTTATCGACTGGAGTCAAAGCATGAGTGTTTTCTCTGGAGTGGCGTACCCTGGCCTTAGGATGGTCGGGGGATCGTTACATATAGGAAAGAATTCTTGTAGAATTTAAATCACTCACAATATAAACCAAACATTTCTTCAATGATCTATTCGACCAGACATTATAATTTATTTGAGTGAGATGTATAAGGTGTATCAACAATCAATAAACACACTATAATGTCCCCTCCATTATGACAACAAAACGAAGTACAACAAGTATTTTTTTTTTAACATTAGGATAATAGAATCGTCACACATAATTGATAGCATTGCAAGTGACACATCATCATGACTAATATGATACAATCATTGCATCATCACATAAACATAAGTAGCGACGTAGTTCAACACATCATAATCAAATGAAGCCAAATATACTAATAATCAACCATGTCACTGAATATAAAATCACTACCCACCCAACCTATCCTGCATGGTTAGGAACTGCATGAAACATAAGAAACGCTCAAGCCTAGTATTCATTTGATTGATTTTGACCATTTAAGGTCTCAGGGTTGGCGATTTTTCTAAGGAACAAGGAGGTTTCTAAATCCCACTAATCCAATCAAGCCGAAAATCAACTAGATCAAGAAATCAATCTTAACCATCAATTATTCATGGTGAAAGAGTAAGCTAATCACTTTATGAATCATACATCAACACTAATTTATGGGCATGTGAGTAATATAATCACTTAATTAATCATACATCAACATTAATTTCAAGGCACACGAATAATCTAATCACTTAAGTAATCATACACCAACATTATTTCAAGGCACAAGAGAATCTATTTACTCATCCATTTTATTTTCATGCGCTAGAATAATCTAATCACATTAAGTTCAAGGTGAAAGAGTATGCTAATTACCCAATCATAAACTAAATTCAAGACTAGATTAGACATCATAATAACCATAAATTCTTCACAGTGCAATAGAATAACTACTTTACTTATTCAATAACTCAATTAAGTCAACACAAACTAAGTAAGGGAAGGAACGTCAAGACTTTTAAACGTATAAGGGCGTAAGTTCAATCATTGTGACAGGTAGAAATCTACTCTAAAATCCATAGTAACTTTCCAACTATTAAATCATGAATTCTTCCATATTCAATAATGTACAACCCTCATAAGTGGGAAAAACATCAATCCTCTAGGAAAAAGGATCTATTACTTCACATGGAAGGATTTGGACAGATTATTATTATCCCAAAAAAAGAGCAATAAACATTGTAGTTCTAAATCAACAATATTAACTACTTAGGATCTTCAATTCTCGGAGATGAATTAGCTCTCTCAAACCTTAATTGTCTCTCTTGTAAATAACCATAGGTCTCTTCAGTCTTTCGGTGCAAGTTCTATGACACTCGTGATCTCTCCCTTCACAATACTAGGTGATTAGTGTTCAGGCGCTAGCTCCTCCTCCATTAGCTCCTTCCTGCATATGACCTTGGTTTATGTCCACACAAAATTGCGGGCGCAATCGAAAGTGGTTTAGGATCAACCCAATTTCTCCCCACAATTCACCACCAAACCTCACGTGTCCAATTTGAAATAACACGGTTTCTATTGTGACCCACTCTCAAGTTTTTAAATTCCTATCACTTTCCATCCCTGCAATCCTTCGTAATCGTCGATCTCAGAATATCGATGGTGCTTCTGAACGAATGGCTTAGATCTGTCCTTTCCAAATATATGGATCAGATTTAACCCTTCTAAATCAATGGCTGTGATTTATTTCATGGTTTGGACTTCGGGAGTTTCCACTTTCAACCTTTACTTTCCTTCGAAATGCACGGATTCTTGTCGCATGTCCTCCTGAATCAGACGACTATAATTTACTTTAGACTATCCAACAATCGACATTTATTTTGGCCCTCTAGCTCTCCGATATTTGAGAGTTTAAGTTTCAATATGAAAATCTCGAAGTGATTTTTTCAGATTTCATAATCCATCGCCATGTATCCTTTAGGATTAGACGGTTCAAATATCCTTCAGGTCTTCAACAATCTTTCCTCCTATGTATACACAGAGTTTAAATTTCGTGCACTTTTCCTAAATCCAACTGTTTGAAATAAGTCGACTCCTCTTGGATATATCTTCACCCTTCACCTTTCCCAACCTTCACAAATTCTTCTTCTGAAATATTTCTTCGACATTTAGTCGATTTTTGGTCCTGTGCACTCCTTGCAACCGACCTCTGCACTTTCTTGCGAGAAAAAACTGAGTTATTTATCCAAGTCAAAGACTTCACCTACGCACTCCTTGCGCTTAATATGCACACTCTTCATACAAAAGTTCCATGCTATCTCTTCTGAGCTTTGAGTCGAACAAGACTCTCTCATCATAAATTCATCAATTCACCATGAACATCATACATCCACAAAATTCATAACAACAATAAACTTGTAAACCATATCAACACTGTACAATTGGATCAACTTCCTCTATTCTATTCCTTCCAGAAAAAACATGATTACACCTCTATCTCTTACAGACACAAAAAATGAAAATACTTGTCCAAAATACCAAGAGCACTCTCCGCTCTTCTTCCTTTTATCTAATTTCTATCACCTTCTACTCTAGCGGTTACCTACTCAACTTAATTAAATGCAACCTAATGACTAATCAGGGAAAATATCCTACACCTGTAATACTTTATAGTCATGTAAGGATTTAGAATCACTCCATCATTTCAAATGGTGGCCCGACTTTACATACAACTAATTTAATTAACGAGAAATTCAAAAAATCTCCACACCGCTACTAAGTTGGTTAAGAGTGGGATTGGTTCTTTCAATGCATGAAGTGTCGAGTTCTCTTCCACCTCTTCTTTTCTTGATTTGATAGCGATGCTCTTGCATCATACTCCTATGGCCAAAATATTCATGTACTCCTGTCCATGAGCTATTGCACTATTTTTCCATACTTCAAAATATCAGGTTTAGCTACCCAACTTGAATCTTCCACTGGGTGATCCTTCCCCTTCACTAGATATTCAGGGTGCATCTTTTTTCTGGTCTTCCTTCCAAATCTTTGTTCCAAAATTTTCTCCATCTGAGGTTTTTCTACTGTGGGCATCTATTCTTCCCATTGAATCTCTTCCTGATCATCTAATTCTCTCGCGTCATCTCTATTATAAGGATACAGGTCTACAATGTTGAATATCGGTGATATCCCAACATGGTCTGGCAACTCGATATCATAAGCATTTGCTGTAAATTTTCTAAGGATTTTACATGGTTATATAGTATTCATCTTCAACTTATTATGTTCCTCTTGGAAACCTTTCCTTTCTCAAATCAGCTAAAACTTCATCTCCCACTTCAAATTGAACTTCCGTTCTTTTCTGATCAACTCTGTCCTTATACTTTTGATTACTATCCTATATATGCCTCCTAACTTGATCATGAAGTCTTTGCATTTTTGTAGAAAAATCTTCTTCTCCAACGCTCTTGAATTCATATTGTTTCAAATATCTCAATTCTGCAACCCCTCTTGGATTTCTTCCATATACTATATCAAATGTATTTTTTCCGGTGCTCCTGTTAACTAAATTGTTAAATGAAAAATTTTCCTAGGACATAATTTGATCCCATTGACGACCTTGTTCAGTGACTAAACTCCTTAACAAACTTCACAAACTCTTGTTCACCACTTCAGTCTGTCCATCTGTCTGAGGGTGATATGTTGAACTAAAAGATAAATTATTTGCCAACCTCCTCCATAGAGTCCTCCAAAAGTGTCCTACAAACTTAGTGTCCCTGTCTGAGACTATACTTCTAGGCAATCCATGTAATCTCACAACTTCTCTGAAAAACAAATTTTCTATGTGTGTAGCATCATTTGTTTTCTGGCATGGTATGAAATGTGCCATTTTATAAAATCTATCGACCACATCAAATATGGAATCACTTCCTTTCTGGGTTCTAGGTAATCCCAATACAAAATCGATACTAATTGCATTCCAAGGCCTTTCTGGAATAGGCAATGGTTGATACAAACCAGTGTTTTGCCTCTTTCATTTTGCATGTTGACAAATCTTTCATTAATCTACAAATTTCTTCACATCTTCCCTCATACCTAGCCAATAATACAAATTATTCAATTGTGCAAATGTTTTATCATGAACAAAATGTCCGGCTAGGCGTCCAGTATGTTTTTCTTTAAACAAATTATCTCTCATTGAGCATCTTGGTATGCATAATTGGCTTCCTTAAACAAAAAACCATCCTAGATTAAATATTCTTACCATGAGTTGTTATCCCTCAACAAAGGATTTCCATATGCTTCATAATCCTCCTAAAAATCTGGATCTTCCTCATACATTTCCATAAGGTGCTTAAACCCTAAGGTATTCACTTGGAATTCATGTACAACCAAAATCCTCCTGCTCAAAGCATCTACAACTTTATTATCACTTCCTTTTTAATGAAAAAAGTAAAATTTTGCATGAATTCTACTCACTTAGGATGCCTCTGATTCAACTTCTCTTGCTTAGTAATAAATTGCAAAGCTTGATTATCACTATACAAAACAAACTCTTTTGGAATTAAATAATGTCTCCATTTCTTCAAAGCTTGAATCACTGCATAAAAATCCTTGTCATATGTAGAATATTTCTCCTTAGTGTCATTCAAATTTTCACTAAAATAAGCAACTAGCCTATTATCTTGACTCAAAACCGCTCCAATGGCTATTCCACTTGCATCACACCTCACTTGAAATGTTTTTCCTAAATCAGGTAAAACCAAAATTGGTTGTTCTATTATTTTCTTTTTCAACACCTTGAATATTTTTTCAGCCTCCTTTGCCCAATTAACAGACTTATGTTTTTTCTTCATAGTATCCATCATGGGTGCACATATACCACTAAAATTTCTGATAAACTTTCTATAAAAACTTGCCAATACATGAAAACTTCTCACCTCAAATATGCTTCTTGGTGATGGCCATTCTTTGATTGCTCTCAACTTGTCTATATCCATATTCAATTCATTTGAAGAGATCACAAAACCCAAATATATGAGTTATGTCTTCATAAAAGAACTTTTCTTCAAGTTATTAACAACTTTTCTTGCTGCAACCTCCTCATCACTAATTTCAAATGCTTTAGATGTTCTTCCTCTGTTTTTCTGAAAACCAATATATCATCCAGATATACAATGACAAATTTACATATGAAATCTTTCAATACCTCATTAATCAACCTCATAAATGTGCTTGGAACATTTTTCAATCCAAATGGCATGACTAGCCATTCAAACAAACATTCATTTGTCTTGAATATTGTCTTCTATTCATGTCCCTCTCTCATTCTTATCTGATGATCTCCACTCTTCAAGTCTATTTTTGAAAAATAGCTTGCTCCACTCAAACAATCCATCAAATCATCCATCTTGGGTAAAGGTAATCTATACCTGATGGTAATCTTGTTGATGGCTCTAGAATCTGTACACATTCTCCATCCCCCATATTTCTTTGGAATTAATACAGTCGGTACTGCACATGGCCTTAGACATTCCCTGAATAAACCTTTATCCAAAAACTCCTGAGCTTGATTCTTAACTTCTTCATTCTCTCAAGGTGTTAACCTATATGCCGCTTTGTTTGGAAAACTGCCTCCTGGAATCAAGTCAATATGGTGGTTAATACTCCTAGTGGGTGGTAATGAGTGAGGCTACTCATCCACTACTATGTTACCAAAATTCTCTAACAATTCTTGGATTTCTTCAGGTAAATCATTCATATAAGTATTGGTAAAGATAACTCTCGGCTTCCTCACTACAACAAATTGCATTTCTTGATATTTCTTGATCTCCTTCAAGAGTTCCTTCCCACTCATGAGAAGTATTCTTGTGCTAGCTTCTTCCTTTTCTTTCTTCTCTTCTATTGGAAGTAACATGTGGGTTTTACCATTTTTTTCGAGAGTATAAGTATTTTTTCTCCCATCATGAATGACATTCCTATCAAACTTCCATGGTCTCCCCAACAAAATATGACAAACATCCATGGGAATTACATCACACAAAATCTCATATTGATAGCCTCCTATTTTAAATTCAACTTTGCATTATCGACTTACCATTACTTGATGTCCTTTCTGCAACCATGAAACTTTATATGGACTTGGGTGTAAAGTTGTCTCTAGCTCCAGTTTCTCCACCATTTCTGTAGATACTAAATTATCAGTGATCCCACTGTCTATAATCATCTTGTAAACTTTGTCCTTTGTTTTATAAGCAGTCATGAACAACTTTGTTCATTGAACTGAATCTTCTATTTCTTTCTCTGGATTTAGAAGAACTTTCCTCATCATAAGGTTATCTCCTCCTTTTGCTATCTCTGCTTCAACATTCTTCTGGCCTTCAAAAATGTATTCTTCTCCTCCTCCTTCTTTCTTCCTATCGGGGCATTCCCAAGACATGTGTCCTGTCTTTCCACAGGTATAACATTTAACTCCACCTCCTCTACCTCTTCCTCTTCCTTGAGGAAATAAATTTCTCCAAAACAAATTTCTCCCACGAAACAGTCTTCTTTGGGAACTTACTCCCCTTTCGAGGAGACGATAGGATTTTTTATTCTCATCCTTATTTTTCGATGCCTTATCATAGACAATCCACTTACCTCTATTTGAGCCTTTGATTCCGCTTCGCTGAATCTGGTTCCTGACCAACTTTTCTTCTGCCTTTAGTGAAATTTGGTAAGCATCTTCCACTATTCTCGTAGTCATCATGTTGATCTCATCCTGGATTTCATATCTGAAGCCATTTATATACCTGGAAACTTTTTCATCATCCCTCTCTCTTTGTCCAGTCCTAATATTCAGTCTATAAAATTCTTTTGTGTACTCTTTCACTGTAATACCCCTCTATCTCAAGTTCTACAACTTTATGAATAGGTTTATCTAGTAATCCTTAGGTATGAATTTAGCCTTCAGTTTGGCTACCATTCTATCACAATTCTTTATCTTTTGTTTACCTTTGCTCCTTCTCTTTGCCTGCAGTTCATCCCACCACAATGTTGCATGTCCTTTTAATCTAGTGACAACATGTCTCACCTTCTTTCCTTCATTGACATATTCATAGTTGAAATACTTATTTAACGGATCTGTAGATTTGGAAAGGACAAATAGTCTGAACCATGAAATAAATCTACAGATCAGATTCAACGGTTGTGATTTATTTCATGGTTCAGACTTCAAGAGTTTCGACTTTAAACCTTTTCTTTCCTCCAAAATGCATGGATACTTGCCACGTGTCCTCCTGAATCGGATGGCTATAATTTACTTCGGACTATCCAACGGTCATCATTTATTTTGGCCCTCTGTCTCTCTGGGCTTCAGGAGTTTCAAGTCTCAATCTAAAAATCTCGAGGTGATTTCTCTAGAGTTCATAATCTATCGCACGTATCCTTCTGTATTAGACGGTTTAGGTCTCCTTCGGGTCTTCATCGATCTCTCCTCCTATGTATACACAGAGTTTAAAGTTCATGCACTTTTCCTAAATCCAATAGTCTGAAATAATTCGACTCCTCTTGGATAGATCTTCACCCTTCACCTTGCCTAAACTTCGCAAATTCTTCTTTTGAAATATTTCTTCGACACTTAGTCGATTTCTGGTCCTGTGCACTCCTTGCAACTAACCTCTTCACTTTCTTGTGAGAAAAACTTGATTTATTTATCCAATTCAAAGACTTCGCCTATGCACTCCTTGCGCTTAATATGCACACTTTTCATACAAAAGTTCCATGATATCTCTTCTGAGCTTCGAGTTGAACAAGACTCTCACACACACACTCCTTGTGTTCAATATGCACTCCTTGCATAACTTACATAAGAGAAACAATTGAAACTTATTCAATTCTTCATAAATTCATCCATTCACCATGAACATCATACATCCACAAAATTCATAACAACAACAAACTTGTAAACAGTATCAACACTGTATAATTGGATCAACTTCCTCTGTTCTATTCATTCCATAAAAAACATGATGACAGTTATATCTCTTACAGACACAAAAAATGAAAATACTTGTCTAAAATATTGAGAGCAATCTCCACTCTTCTTCCTTCTATATAAGTTCTATCACCTTCTACTCTAGAAGTTACCTACTCAACTTAATTAAATGCAACCTAATGACTAATCATGGAAAATATCCTCCACCTGTAATATTTTACGGTCGTTTATGGATTTACAATCATTCTGTCATTTGAAACGGTGGCCCGAATTTACATACAACTAATTTAATTAACGAGAAATTCCAAAAATCTCTACATCGTTACCAACCTGGTTAAGAGTCGGTTTGGTTCTTTCAATGCATGAAGTGTCGAGTTAGCTTCCACCTCCTCTTTTCTTGATTTTATAGTGATGCTCCTGCATCACAAGTAAAACTCGCCTCCTCCTTCCTTGGAGGTATTTTCTTCTATAGAAGGAGATTCTTTATATCCCTTCTTTTTCTCAACTTTGGATCTACACTGCTTCTTATAGTACCCTTATTTTCCACATCTCCAACATACCTTTACAAACTCCCTAGAAGACTTAGATATTCCCTTAGACTTCGATCTCCCACTTGAGTACTTAGATCTATTTCTTTCCTCTGCACGTCCTTTTGCAAATAATGCATATGTTCTCTGTCTTTCCATGTTCTTATGTCTCATCTCCTCCGACAACAAGGATGAGACCACTTCATCAAAATTCAAGGCAATTGCATTACTACATATGGAAACAACATACTATCCCAAAATTTTGGTAAAGAGAACAGTAAACTGATACACTTATCTTCATCTGAAATTTTAATCTCAACAGATACTAATCGACTTACCATAGTATTGAATGCATTCAAATGATCTACCACCGATTCTCCCTCTCTCATCCTCAGGTTATACAACTTCTTTCTCAGGAATAGTTTATTTACTAGGAACTTAGAATAATACAACTTCCCCAACTTATCCCATAAATATTTGGCTGTAGCTTCCTCTGACACATTCAGTAATACTGAATCTGAGAGACACAATCAGATTGTGCTCTTTTCCTTCCGATACAAATATTTCCAGTCATCTGTTGAAGTTCCTGTAGGTACAATACATGGATCCACCATGATCCACTAATCTTCATCCACCAATATATATTCCATCTTTAGCTACCACATCTCAAAAATTTTCCCATTAAAATTATCAATATCCATTTTCGAACTGCTCACCATTTCTTTTGACCTAAAAAATGAATACCACAGATCTCCCATTGCAACAAGGTTTATCACAGTACCGAGCCAAATGACTAACCACAAAGGCATCCCCCTGAAGCCAACAAAGCTCTAATACCAAATATAGATTTTAACCCTGTACAATTATTTAATGCAAACAAATTTTTAGTAAAAGAATATAAAAGATACAATGTCAAATACAAACATTACATAGAGATTTTTCCCCTGGAAATCCAAACCGGGAAAAAAAACATATTCTATATTTTTCATAGTGATAAATTATTTACAATACAATATAGATATAGGAGCCAACAAAATACAAAACACTAACCCAATGACTTGGATTAGTCAATAAGCCTAATTGCCTAATCGGAAATAGAAAACCATCGGCAAAAACCATGTTCTGAAAAACCACACAACAATGGACATGAAAATCGAGGTGAGATGAAAGACAAGGAAATATGTGACACATTTCTTGAGTATTTTTTTTTATATAGGGTGGTGATCCCAAATCCCTGCACAGGGGGGATAACTCCCCATTACGATCACCCTGCGCGCCCGACGCAACGTAGCGAACACTAAGACTAGTCGTGAAAATAATATAACACATGCCCAACACTTTATGTCTAGCTTCCTCAAACAAAGTTCCCAGACAACCTTAGAATAAATAGAGACATCTGTAATGGATTGAAACAAGGGGATTTTAACAAAAACATTTCTAAGTTCCCCTAAAAAAACAAAATTTGGTTGTGTGGAAGAATTTTCTATACACAATATCCTTATTCTTCGAAGAGGAATTGGTGATCCGATTATATAGTTAAGTAATACTTTCATCATCATATTTCTCCTAGATAATGGGGGTTTTCTGATCATGAATCACGTTTCCTGAGATAAAATGAATTTATTTTTAATTCATAGGAGAAATCAGATAGGTTGGAAAATGAGGTAGTTCAACATTATAGGTGGAATGTACTAATTTATTATTCAGGTTAGGTATGGGTTGGGAAATTAGTTGTGATTGTCTTTGAGGAGGCTAGTTGGATAGTAATTGTAGATTTTTTTGGTCTTGGAGTGGTGAGTGAGATTGAGGAGAATATTGTTGTGTTTGGGGAGGAAAATTTACAATGGGTGTAGGCCCTGTCCATCCCTGCTACCAAGTTTAGTTTTGAGCATAGGTAGGACATTTATTCCATGGAATATATAGGTACCAACTTTTGGGTGGGTACTTGTATGGAACAAAATAATACTAAGGTTGGTCTTCTTCCATACCAGGTGGTTGTGGTGGCCATGGTTTCTTCTAGGCTACAAAGAATATTTTCTTAGTTTATTTGTTATCCCCTTGGTATACCACCTTCAACATAAGAAAATAAGGAAAATATTTGGTTGCATGTTTTTTCTCACACATAAAGCACACCTCCACATTGTTCAAAGGGAATTCTCATATAGGGTGCTCCTTCCCACGTATGGAACAGAAGATGGCTAATTCCATGTCTACATATTTCTTTCTTTTTCTTAGCATGTAATGTGTCTAACTAGGAGCTAAGTCAGATAATAATGTCAATTTTAAATCTATCCAACAAATTTCATATCTTGTCTATAGTAACTCCCCCCCTACTATATAACCTCGTGACCTTTGAAACTATTTCTCTAGGGCCTCTCCTATATTTTGTAGATTTGCATGAATAATGCCTAGATAGATCACAAATTTCATCGTATGTAAATTTGGATGTGTCTTCAGACCCCATGAGATTTAATACATCTATGAAATCATCCCTAATTATTCAATGGAGAATAATGCACAAATTTTCAATATCTAATTCTTTTTTTTTTGTTCTTTGAACAATATAATGGAATCTCTCAATATAATATTCGGGACTTTATTCATCCCTTTGTATTATTTTGAATATTTCCTCCCTAATATGCACAAACTCACATTAATATTGGTACTTCTTCAATAATTTATACCTTATTTCATCCCATGTTTTAATAGAGTTCCCCCCCAAGCCCCTTGAACCAGTGGCATGTTGCTTCTATTAGAGTGGTTGGGAAAAGATTAATCTTATGGGAATCTAAAGAGTAGTCATAACTCTGACATAATACATAAAATTCAAAAATAAATGTATTCATATCCTCACAAGCCATTCCTTGGAATTTTGGAAAGGAAGGGGGTGGAATGTTTTTCATTTTAGTCATTCCATCTGAGTCATGGATAGGAAACTCAAATGTTAATGGTTCTTCTTTTTTAGGTGATTCCACTTCTTCTCCCATGCCAAGAAACTTAGTTCCCAAAAATGATAAGGATTTATTATATTCATTGGAGTGATAAGTCTCTTCAATATGATTCCCTAGGTAATATTGATCTTTAGGATTGGGATATTCATAAATACGAGAACCTATAATTGCATGCATAGTGGAATCAACCTTGGAGGGACTATCTCGGATGTTGGATGCTATTTTATCCATAGGGATTTTAGGTTGATATCTTGAGACACCATGAGGTTTTCCTCATCCTCCCATATTACTTTCTAGGTTGTTAGTGTTCTAGGTGGCTCCTACTACACCATGAGTACATCCCTAAATGTTTCTAACTCCTCTAGTCATGCATCCTAATATGAAATAATGCATGATACCTTGAAAAACGTATATGACAGGGGTAGTTGACAATTCCCTAAATCTACCTATAATATGGTATATTTTCCTAGAATCAATATAAAAAAAACATCATATTCCTTTTAGTTCCTCCCCGACAATGACACCAAAAATTACAATGTTTTTTATTACCCACCTTAAGTTGGTGGTAGCTTCAAATCGTTTAGTCACTTATTTATCAACCTAGGGTCAGATAATATTGTGAGTGACTATGTGCAATATACATAGAATAAAGTTTTGTATTGACTGATCACAAATAATATGCTATAAATACTAAATCTACTCTTGTACAAGAAATGGAAATCAAAGAAAATATGTATTGTCTCAAATCCAAACCAAAAATAAAAGCACTAACATAAAAGAAACTCAACTTACTCTTAATTTCAATCTTAGTTAATGACACTCGTGTTTATGTCATCATGGATTATATCCTATTCTACCAACAATATATCTCTATTTTACTAAGCTTCCATCCAAGAGTAAATATAATTCTTCTTCAATTAAAAGATAAGTCTATAGCAATTTCAATCCTACAGGAAATAAAATAACTTGAAAAAATAAATACTGAAATGAAATTAAAAAATAACATAGATATAAAATATAAAGAAACTAAATATGAACAATAGCATAGTGCCTTACTTCGAGTGCCCCCCCCCTCAAGTGTACTGTTCCCCACTACTAAACCTGATAATTATTTTGTTTTTGATATAAAAAAAATTAATACAATGCAACATGATGAAACACTCATTCATCTAACAACATCACAAATACATGAAACATTAACACAACATGATGTAGATTTCTTAAAACTCAGAGTAAATACAAAAAAATAAATCCCATGATCTAATGAAAGATATTGACGATTTACATGCCTTTAAGAACATTATGAATGCAGGAAATTATACCAATACACAACATCATGTAATTTACTGGAAAAAAAAACATATACACAACAATAAAAAATCATAAACAATAATAGTGTAACCGAGATAAACACTTACATATATCAACATATGTGCAACCAACTACTTGGGATGGGAATTCCACCCAACTATATATTTTTTGCTCGAAATATTAGAAAAACATTACCCCCAATTTGGGTCTATGAATCCACAAGAATGATTTGTCACTCCATTGTCCACTCACATCCAAATTTTTCTCACAATAGACTATTTATTCCTACAACTACCCAAATCCACCAGATCTCTTCCCCTCAACCTGCACAACCCAAAGAATGGGATCGCCCTTCAATGAGCATAGTCCCTCATGCCTTCCACTTCCCCTGAATGCTTTGACATAGGTTTGATAGGAATCTCTCATGTTGGGGACTCCATGGATGTCCGTTGTAACATGAAAGTTCACAACACAACTCACTACTCTAGGGAAAAACTCTCACCTAAAGATTCCATTCTACAAGACTAATAGCCTATTTATTCCTACATTTTCATCTTGAAATATCTATCACACATGCCCACTATAGCTTCCTCCAAGCTCCATCACTTTGAACTCCCTTACTGTCTATTATCAGATTAATCGATAAGTGTAGACACAAACAAATATCCCTAGCTTCCACAGGAAACTAGAACAAAATGCAACATAATACACACTTCGCCTTAAACTTCATCACCATATAAAATATTTTAATGAGTTGCAAGTGACATAAATTTTAAAAGACGCTTGTCCTCGCTAGTGTCGTCTTTGTATCTCCTTCCTTGAGTTTGCAGAATAATAAGCTTTTCTAAGAATCACAAACCAACAAAGAGAGAAAACAAAGATATATGTATTTTGATGAAGTCTATGTATATGACCAAGGAATTATACAATAGAAGACGAGATGCTTATGTAGGGAAGAAATGTATTAATGTATTAAGTAAATAGAAAGTGGAGAACACAACCTATGCCTTGATGTTTCAAGGTCCCCTTTGTATGGCTCTTTTCTTCAACACACACACCTTTACTCCAATGCCTTGAATGAAGAAGATCCACAATCTGACTTGAAGAACTAAAGCAAAGCTCTCAAGCATAATCTGAAGTATAGCTTTCCATAAAAATCTTATCCTACTCAACCTTATCCTTTTCCATGAGATATACCTCCTTATATAGTGTGAAAGAGAGATGGATGAGGAGATTAGGATGATCCCACCAAATCAGAGAAGCAAGTAAGATTCAAACCGATTGGAGGCCACCTCATCTTCGAGAAGATTCCCTTCTAGAACATTCATGAAATTTGAAATTTCCTATGCTTTAAGCATTGTCGCACCCTATGCACAAGAAGCATGTGACAATGTCGTAGTCCAGGTTTAGTGTCGAGTGTGACGATCATGCATCATCGCACCCTATGCATATAGCAGTGTGCGACGAACTTCCTTGACATGGTTTTTGAGAGAGGAAAGAAAATCAATTTTCCCATGGAGAAATTCTTCTTTTAATAATTTCAGGGAACATTAACACATGTTGTCAGGTGATCACTGAGGTGACAAAAATAATGTGTATTCGAATGCCCCCCAAAGTATGAAGTTGGAACTCGTGACAGTTGAAATACTTTGTAGAATGTGTGTGTCGAAAACAAGGAGCACATCAATTAGGAACCTGCAAAAAAACAAGCATTTTCATAATATCATACCATTTCTGAGGTAGGAATTCCCATGCTCAGACTAAAAGTGACTCTAATCATAAGTGTCAAGTGATTCATGGCCACTAAACTTACATTGTGGATCCATGTCATCATAATTAGACATAGACACCAGGAATACTGATCCAGATTTTATGAGAAGAATGAAATGAATATAGATTATTAACAGGTGCCTAACACAAAATAATGGAGATACAGTAAAACTAGTCTTCTATTCAATAAGGAAATAAGTTGAAACTATAAAATGCAGCGGAAACAAGCTTGTTGGAATGGTGGCAACTTATCTTTGAGAAGAGATGTGACGGTTGCGCTCATTCGCAAGAAGATGATTAAAATGGGGCTCTGAAGGAATTTTTACAATAAACAAAAATGCCCAAAACCCTATACATCCAAAAACCTAATCCTAGGAGATGAAGCGCCAAAATTCATGTGGGCCCCGTTTAGGTAAGTTAGTAGATCAACTTCCCAGGGTCGTAACTTTTGCATATGATATTCATTTTAGGTGTATGATATCCCATTGGAAAGGTATCGTCAAGAAGATTCATTTTGGGAGAAATATCGAAGAAAAGTCCATATTTTTCCCCATTGTCCAAAAAAACATCGTTTAGGGACTCAAAACAACTCCGGAAGTGAAAAACTGCTAAAAATAGTAAATTACCAAAATTGCCAAAAAACTGTTTTGAGCCAGTTGGAAAAGCTGGGTGGCCACCGATATCCACCTGGATAAATAATCCCTCATTAGGAAGCAATGGTCTCTGATGAATTGATTTCCCCCATCAGATGAGGAAATTTTTGTTGAATTTGTCCCTGGGGGAGCCACTTGCCTTGGTGCAGGAGTTGCCCTCCTTTGACGACTCAAAAAAGTTGGATCCTTTGTTTTCGAGTTCCCTTGATCTGTGTGTCCACAATCTGATCATTGGATCCCTATTGTATGAATTCAGGGTTGAGCTCTGTTGGATTCAATTGTCCTGCTACTTCTGAGGTGTCCAATAATGGTGGGAAATAAGGGCAAAGGAGATCCACGTTGAACATTGGGTGCAGGCCAAGGAAAGGAGGAATGTTGATCTCAAAATAATTATCCCCCATGGCCTTGGTGATGGTGTACAACCCATAATGGAGTGGGAAAATCTTCTGATGGGGTCCTATAAGGCATTCTTTCTGCAAGTGCAACCAAAATTTGTCGCCCACCTAAAACTTATGTGGCACTCAATGTTGATCATGGCGCTGCTTGTACTTGTCATTAGACTTCTGTAGGATATCTTGAACTTGATGGAAAATGTGCTATATCCACTCAATGAACCGGGTGTCTTTTTCAACGTCAGTTGGAGCAGGATATGAGTTGATCGAGGTGACCACATGGGGAAGTGCAACATTTATGGAACCTAATGGTTAGAATCCCAACCCCACCTGAAAGGGGTTGTGGATACTTGAGCTATGCAAGGCTCGGTTGTAGCTATGTTGGAAATAGGGAAGGCTCTCATACCATGTGCGAGGGTGATTTTAATTATACATGTGAAGGATATGCACAATCATTTGATTTACGACCTTGGTTTGGCCATCTATATCGGGGTGGAAGGCCGTGGATTTGGTTAGCTTGGTGTCCAACAGTGACCAGAGGATCGACCAGAATGTGTTGAGAAATTGACTGTTCCGATATGAGACAATGTTTTTTGGGATTCCAAAGTGTACCCAGCCTCATTCAAAGAAGAGCTTGGCAGTGGCCTTTGTTGTGATGTTCTTCTTGCAGGCAACCTGAATCACCATCTTAGAAAAGCGATCAACAACCAAAAAAACACAGTCATTTCCCCACTTGGTGGACAGGAGGCCCGATATGTAGTCCATTGAAATGGATTCCCATGGTTTGTCAGGAGTAGGAAGAGGGGTGTACATGCCCTATTTCTTAGTGGTCGGTTTGGCTATAGCGTAGGCAGTGTAGGACTTAATATAGTTGTTGAACTCATGTCAAAGTTTTGGCCAGTAGAAATGTTTATTTATCATCACCACTATCTTTTCGATGATGAAGTGTCCTAACACCCGATAGTAGTGGGCTTCCCAGATCAGATTCGCTCTCTCGCTTGATGGAACATAGATATGGCCTAGATGACACAACAACCCATCCTAAAGATGAAAATTATCGACAACTGCGTTTGCACCCAACATTTGGTAGGTGGTGGAGAAGTTTGGGTCTATATCATAGATTTGGGTCCATCTAGAGGTCTCATGGCTGCAAGAGTCTAGCACTATGGTGAGTGTCGTGACTGGCGGTCTACTGAGGAAATCAACGACACAATTGGTGCTTCTTTTTATACTTGATGTTGAGGTGGAATTGCTGCATGTATTTGGACCACTTTTGATGGTGGTCATTCTGCAATTTTCCTTGTGTCTCCATGAACTGCAGTGGCTTATGATCAGTGTTTATGATTGTCTCCTTCCCAAGAATGTGATGTATGCACTGGCGACGGGCTTTCACAATGGAGTATGTTTCTTTGTTGTAATTAGGGCACTTACGGAAAACATATGATAGTGTCTCAATATGATAGGCCACGGGGTGGCTGTGCTGAGTGAGAATGATGCCCACAACATAGTCTAAAGAATTTGTCTCGATCTCAAAGGGTTGTTGCAGGTATGGTAGTGAAAGTATTGGGGCCGAGCACAAGAACTTCTTCAAATCATCGAACACTTGTTGTTGGGACCGGCCCCATGCAAATTTTTTATTACCACCACCCATGGTTATTTGGTTGAGGGCCCAAGCAATATGGGAGAATCCCAACACAAACCTGCGGTAGAAATTGGCAAGGCCCAAGAAGCTCCGAAGCTCAGTGAGTGTGGTTGGGGCTGGTCAGTCATGGATGAATTGGATCTTGGCTGGATCCACATGTACACCATGTTGATAAACGATGTAGCCTAGGTAATGGAACCTATCCATGCCGAAGGATATTTTGTCCAAGTTGGTGTATAGCTTGTGCTTCCGCAGGGTGTGCAGAACCTGCTGAATATGCTAAAGTGTTTAGCCCAAGTATTGCTATAAATGAGAATGTCATCCAGATACACCTCTACAAAATTATTGGTGAATGGTCACAGTATATCGTCAATCATCCTCATGAAAGTGGCTGGAGCATTTGTCAAACCAAAGTGCATGACCAACCATTCAAAAATTCCTTCCTTTGAATTTAAGGTGGTCTTCAATACAACTGTATCTTCTATCGGGACTTGGTGGTAGCCAGACTTCAGATTAATGTTACTGAAGTATTTGTCCCCCGTGAGTTGATCAAGGAGGTCGTCAATTCATAGAATTAGGTATCGGTTTCTTACTGTGATTTTATTCAGAGCCCGATAATCAATGCAGAGTCGCCATATTCCATCTTTCTTCTGTACCAACATGATTGGGATCCTGCAAGGTGATGATCTGGGATGGATGTGCCCCTTGTGGAGGAGTTCTTGGATTTATTACTTGATCTCCTCATTCTCTAACAAAGAGCAGTGATGGACTAGCCGATTGGGAAATGGTGCATCGAGGGTCATATTCATGGGGTTCTTTACCTGGAAGTGTAGAGGTGCCCCGGTAGGTGAGGAGAAGATATTTGAGTATTCTTCCACGACCTTTTCTACTTTATTCTGTTGTGTGTAGAGGTTAGTCACAAAGACCCTGGATGTGGCTGTGATCTTTCACTTATTCTGAGAGAGAATAAAAAAGAATTCAAAATTCCCCATCTGAGAGATGACATTCCTGCATTGCTTAGCAGAGATCAAGGAAATAGCACTAGGTGGGACTACCTCAGGTATCCTATATAGTTTCCTATTCAAACTAATAATAACACTACGAGGCCTAGACTCATATACAACATGATGTTTCCATAAATAAGGTTGGCCCAAAAGAACATCACAAAATTTGAGAGGAGCAACATCACACAATACCTCATCTTTGAAGGGCTTGATGTCGTACAATAGTCGCCACTATTGGCTAACGTGGAGATAGCTTCCTTGGTGGAGCCATCCAATGGTGTAGGGTTGTGGGTGTGGTGTTATAGGAAGGGCTAGTTGCTTGACAAACTCTGCTAAGATGAGGTTCTTATGGCTATCTCTATCAACGATGAAGTGGAGTGGGGTGCCTTTTACCCACATTTGTGAATGGAAGAGGTGCTCTCCTTCTTCTGGCTCATCTAGTTCACCAGGCTGGAGCTTTGCAGTAGCAACGATGGCATTGGGTTTCAAATCAATGATCCATCTTCCCCTTTCTAGTTCTGGCTCAGATTCAGAACCTGCATCTGATTCAGATGCTTTCACTTCAGCCAGCAGTGACTGCTTTGAGTGGCAGTCAACAGTGCTATGCCAAGGGCTCTTATGGAAGTCACACCACTTCCCGGTATCTTTTTTTGTATTTTCGGTGTCTTTCTTTGCTTATGGATTTGATTGGTTATCCTGATACTGTCCATATTTTCTCTGTCCTTTTTTCTGTGGGTTGGGGATTCCCTTTCCTGGATTTTGTTGTGAGGGGTTCCCAGGCCAAAATTATCGCATCTTTTGTTTGAGGTTCTCGTCGATTTTGACGACATATTGGAAGGCCACGCCCAAGCATGAGATGTCTAGAAATTTCATTTTGGTATGGATGTATATATGTAGAGCATCGTGATACTTGATCATGAGACATTGCTCTGAATATTTTATACCCATCTTGGTGCATAAGGTATGGAAGGTATTTGTGAAATCTGGCACTACTTGGTCTCTTTCTTTCCGCAGTGTGGTCCATTTGGTATACAAGTCATCATAACTTTTGACAAGGTAGTATTGTTCCTTCATAGCATCCCTAAAGGATTCCTAGGTGGTCGTGACTGTAAATAATGAGGGTTCCTCTATTTCCTTTTTTCTCATAGAAAATTTCCCACCAATCTTTGACATGGGGAACGACTTTGAGGAGCGCAAAAGTAATCTTTTCTCTATTCAAAAAATTATGGACAAAAAAATACCCTTCTAGTATATTCAACCACTTGTATACAACATCTATGTCTATCTTCCCTTCAAATATAGGAATGTCGAGGTTTATTTGTACTTTGAAGGGGGAGGCACCTCTGCTCAAAGAAGATGTGTCGCCTGTTGGTAGCCGCCGAAGGATTTGCACGAAACTATCCATCATATCATTCCTTTGTTGCATGAGGGATTCCTCTATCAACAATTTGAAAGGATATCCTATCCTGTCATATTTCTTTTCTCCTTCCATGAGAGGTCACTTGGGCATGCGAGAGCTTTTTTCCTCAAGAGAAACAAGCTCGAGACCCAACTCTTTGTACTCCGACCTCGTTAGGGACATGCATTAAGACGAAAAGGGGCATAATGCTCTTATACCACTGATCCTGATTTTATGAGCATAACGAATTGACTACATATTATTAACAACTACTTAACATAAAATAACAAAGATACAGTAAAACTGGTTTTCTATTCAATAAGGAAATAAGCTGAAACTATAAAATGCAGCGGAAACAAGCTTGCTGGAATGGTGGATACGCTCATTCGCAAGAAGATGATTATGATGAGACTCTGAAGGAATTTTTACAATAATCAGGAATGCCAAAAACCTAATCCTAGGAGATGAAGTGCCAAATGTCATGTGGGCCCCATTTGGGTAAGTTAGTACATCAACTTCCCGTGGTCGTAACGTTTGCATACGATCTTTGTTTTAGGCGTATGATAGGGTTGGAAAGGTATCATCGAGGAGATTCATTTTGGACGAAATATCGAATGAACCCGCATATCGGTCTCTATTTTCCCAAAAAACATCGTTTAGGGCCTCAAAATAGCTCTGGAAGTGAAAAACCGCTAAAAATAGTAAATTACCAAAATTGCCAGAAAACTATTTTGAGACGGTTGGAAAATGTGGGTGGCCACCAATATCCACCTAGATCAATCCTCGCTCATTAGGAATTAATGGTCTCGATTGCGTTGATTTCCCCCATCATCTGAGGAAATTTATGTTGAATTTGGCCCTGGGTGAGCCACTTGCCTTGGTCCAGGAGCTGCCCTGCTTTGATGACTTAAAAAAGATGGATCCTTTGTTGTCAAGTACCCTTGATCTATGTGTCCACAATATGATCACTAGATGTCTGTTGTATGCAGTCGGGTTTTAGCTCTTTTGGTGTCAGTTGTTTTTCTACTTCTGAGGTGTCCAATAATGGTGGGAAATAAGGGTGAAGGAGATCCACGTTGAACACTGGGTGTAGGCCAAGGAAAGGAGGAATGTTGAGCTCAAAAGAATTATCCCCCAAGAACTTGGTGTTGGTGTACAACCCATAACATAATGGTTGAAGCTTCTGATGGGGTCCTGTAAGGCATTCTTTCTGCAAGTGCAACCAAACTTTGTCTCCCACCTAAACGTTATGTGGCACCTGATGTTGATCATGGTGCTACTTGTACTTGTCATTGGAATTGTGTTGGATATCCTGAACCTATTGGAAGATGTGCTAGATCCTCTCAATGAACCAGGTGTCTTTTTCAGCTTCATTTGGAGTAGGAGATGATTCGGTTGAGGTGAACGCAAGGGGAAGTGAAGCATATATGGGACCCAATGGCTGGAATCCCAACCTAAGATGAAAGGGGTTGTGGTCGATTGAGCTAGGCAGGGCTCAGTTGTAGCTATGCTCGACATAGGGAAGTCTCTCATCCCATGTGCGAGGGTGCTTTGAATTATACATACGAAGGATATGCACAATCATTTGATTTATGACCTCGGTTTGGCCATCTGTCCTTGGGTGGAAGGCCGTGGATTTGGTGAGCTTGGTGTCTAGCAGTGACCAGAGGCTCGATCAAAATGTGCTGAGAAATCTATTGTCCTGATCTGAGACAATGGTTTGTGGGATTCCAAATCGTACCCAGAATCATTCAAAGAAGAGCTTGGCAGTGGCCTCTATTATGATGTTCTTCTTGCAGGCACCCAGAATTGGTATCTTAGAAAAACAATCAACAACCACAAAAACAATGTAATTTCCCTTCTTGGTGGATGGGAGGCCTGACATGTAGTCCATTGAGATGGATTCCCATGGATTTTCAGGAGTAGGAAGAGGGGTGTAGAGGCCCTATTTCTTAGTGGTTGGTTTGGAAATAGCACAGGGAGTGCAGGACCTGATATACTTGTTGACATCCTATTGAAGTTTTGTCTAGTAGAAATGTTTCTGTAGCATCGCCACTATATTTTCGATGTCAAAGTGTTCTGCCACCCAAATGTAGTGGGATTCCCGGATCATCTTTTCTCACCCGCTTGATGGAACACAGATATGGTCCAGATGACACAAAAACCCATCCTGAAGATGGAAATTATTGACAATTGCATTTTCACCCAACATTTGGTAGGTGGTGGCGAAGTCTAGGTCTGTCTCATAGTGTTGGGGCCATCCAGAGTTCTCATGGCCACAAGAGTCTAGCATCGTGGTGATCTCCACGACTAGAGGTCTACTGAGGCAATCAGAGACATGATTGGTGCTTCCTGTTTTATACTTGATTTTGAGGTGGAATTTCTTCAAGTATGTGGACCACTTTTGATGGTGATCATTCTGCAATTTTCCTTGTTTCTGCATGAACTACAGTGGCTTATGATCAGTGTGGATGCCTGTCTCCTTCCCAAGAATGTAATTTCTCCACTGGAGGTAGGCTTGCATAATGGAGTACATTTATTTTTCGTAAGTAGGGTACGTACGGACAACATTTGATAGTGTCTCACTATGATAAGCAACGAGGTGGTCGTGCTGAGTGAGAAAAACACCCACAACATATTCTGAAGCATCTGTCTCGATATCAAAGGGTTTCTACAGGTCTGGTAGTGAAAGTATTGGGGTTGAGCACAAGCACTGCTTCAAATCATCGAATTCTTTTTGTTGGAACTGGCCCCACGCAAATTTCTCCTTACCACCACCCTTGGTTATTTGGTTGAGGACCCATACAATATAGGAGAATCCCAACACAAACCTGTGGTAGATATTGGAAAGGCCCAATAAGCTCTTAAGCTCATTGAGTGTGGTTAGGGATGGCCAGTCACAGATGACTTGGATCTTGGTTGGATCCACATGTACTCCATTTTTATCAACAATGTATCCCAGGTAATGGACCCTACCCATGCCGAAGGAGAATTTGTCGAAGTTTTCCTATAGCTTTTGCTGCTGCAGGTTGTGCAGAACCTGTTGAATATGCTGCAAGTGTTCAGCCCAGGTCTTGTTGTAAATGAGAATGTCATCCAGATACACCATTACAAAAGTATTGGTGAATGGTCACAGGATATCATCCATCATCCTCATGAAAGTGGCTGGAGCATTTTTCAAACCAAAGGGCACGACCAACCATTAAAAAAGGCCTTCCTTTGACTTGAAGGTGATCTTCCATACATCTTTCTATTCTATCAGGACCTGGTGGTAGCCATACCTCATATCAATCTTACTGAAGTATTTATACCCCATTAGTTGATCAAGGAGGTCGTCGATTCAGGGTATTGGTTATCGGTTTCTGACTGTGATTTTATTGAGAGCCCAATAGTGAATGCAGAGTCACCAGGTTCCATCTTTCTTCTGTACTAGCATGATTGGGCTCCCACAAGGTGATGATATGGGAGGGATGTGCCCCTTGTGGAGTATTTCTTGGATCTTTCGCTTGATATCCTCATTCTCTAATAGAGATAAATGATATAATTTCCCATTGGGCAGTGGTGCGTTGGGGGCCATATCAATGGGGTGCTTGACCTGGAAGTGGAGAGGTACCCCAGTAGGTGTGGAGAATATATTTGAGTGTTCTTCCATGACCTTATCTACTTGCTTCTACTGTGTGGGGAGGTCGACCTCAGAGACCCTGGATGTGGTTGTGATCTTTCACTTATTCTGAGAGATAATCATGAAGAAGACAAACTTCCCCATCTGAGATATGACGTTCCTACATTACTTAGCAGAGATCAAGGAAATAACACTAGGTGGGATTGCCTCAGGTATCTTGTACAATTTCTTGTTCAAAGTAATAATAACACTATGAGGCCTAGACTCATATACAAAATGAAGTTCCCATAAATAAGGTTGTCCCAAAAGAACATCACAAACTTTGAGAGGAGAAACATCACACAATACCTTGTCTTTGAAGGGCTTGATGCCATATGACAGTCGACACTATTGGCTCATGCGAAGATCGCTTCCTTGGTGGAGCCATCCAATGGTGTAAGGTTGTGGGTGCGACATTATCGGCAGGGCCAACCACTTGATGACCTCTTATGAGATGATTTTCTTATGGCTACCACTATCAACAATGAAGTGCAGTGCGGTGCCTTTTACCCACATCTGTGAATGGAAGACACACTCTCCTTCTTTTGGCTCGTCTGGTTCACCAGGCTGGAGCATGGTGGTAGAAATGGTGGCACTAGGTTCCACATCAATGATCTGTCTTCCCCTTTCTGGTTCTCTCTTAGATTGAGAACCCACATATGATTCAGAGGCTTTCACTTTGGCCACTAGCGACTTCTTTGAGCAACAGTCAGCAGTGTTATGCCAAGGGCTCTTATGGAAGTCGCACCACTTCCTGGTATCTTTATTTGTCTTTCCGATGTCCTTCTTTGCTTGTGACTTGGACTGGTTGTCCTGATACTTCTGATCTTTTCTCTTTCCTTTGTTCTGTGGGTTGGGGCAACCTTTTCCTGGCTTTTTTTGTGAGGGGTTCCCAGGCCCAAATTGACGTGTCTTTTGTTTGAAATTCTACTCGATTTTGACGACATATCGGTAGGCCCCGCCTAAGGATGAGATGTCCAGAAATTCCATTTTTTTATGGATGTATATATGAAGAGCATCGAGATACTTGAGCACTAGATGTCACTATGAATATTTGATACCCATCTTGGTGCGCAAGGTATGGAAGTTATTTGTGAAATATGGCACTGCTTGGTCTCTTTCTTGTCACAGTGTGGTCCATTTGGTATACAAGTCATCATAAATTCCAATAGGGTAGTATTGTTCCTTAATAGCATCCCTGAAGGATTCCCATGTGGCTGTGACTGCAAATAATGAGGGTTCCTTTGTCTCCTTTTTCTCATAGAAATTTTCCCACCAATATTTGACATGGGGAACAAATTTGAGGAGCACAAAAGTAATCGTTTCTCTATTCGAAAAGTTATGGACACAAAAATACCCTTCTAGTAGATTCAACCACTTGTCTACAACATCTGCATCTATATGACCTTCATATATAGGAATATCAAAGTTTATTTGTACCTTGAAGGGGGCGACGCCTCTGCTCGACAAAGATGCATCACTTGTTGGTAGTCACTGAAGGATTTGCGCGAAACTATCCATCATCTCGTTCCTTTGTTGCATGAGGGCTTCCTCAATAAACAGTTTGAAAGGATCTCCTATCCCATCATCTTTCTTTTCTCATGCCATGAGAGGTCGCTTGGGCATGCAAGAGATTTTGTCCTCAAGAGAAACAAGCTTGAGACTGAATTCTTTGTACTCCAACCTCATTTGGGACATGCATTAAAATGACAAGGGGCAGACTACTCTGATACCACTGATATGGATTTTATGAGAAGAATGAAATGAATACATATTATTAACAAGTTCTTAACACAAAATAACAGAGATACAGTAAAACTGGTTTTCTATTCAATAAGGAAATAAGTTGAAAATGAAAATATGGTTAATTAACTCCTTTAGGGTTTTAAATTATCGTGATTTGAAACACTTTATAGAACACGCGTCTAGACTTTAATAACACTTGAGCTTTCTATCTTTAATTATAACGACAAAATGAAATCATTTTGGGACTTTGGTATCAGTCTTTGGGACTGATAGTGAGGATTATACCTTATGAAAAGTCAAATCCCGAAAGAGAAATTTTTTATTTTTAAAGGTGAAAATTTTCAAACCTAGCTTCAACAACAGCTGGGCTCAGTCGCAAGAAGATTATTACAATGAGGCTCTGAAGGCATTTTTAAAATAAACTGGAATGCCCAAAACCCTAGACATCCAAAAACCTAACCCTAGGAGATGAAGCACCAAACATCATGTGGGCCCCGTTTGGGTAAGTTAGTACATCAACTTCCTAGGGTCGTAACTTTTGCATACGATCTCCATTTTAGGCATATGATAGCCCATAGGAAAGGTATCCCCGTTTTCCCGAAAAACATCATTTAGGGTCTCAAAACAGCTCCGAAAGTGAAAAACTACTAAAAATAGTAAATTACCAAGATTGCTAGAAAACTGTTTTGAGCCAGTTGGAAAAGGTGGTTGGCCACCAATATCCACCTGGATCAAATAAACTATGGATATATTCTCTAAAACAATTCAAATTTGGACATAGCTACGAGACATACAGAGTGGATCTACGTGTCAGTACTAATTCATGAATACTCTATCGCAACCTCGATAAAAAATGATAAGATCTAGGGTGTTCATTTCTATCGTCTCTAAGTACAAATCTAGACATGTGATTACAGGTGTTGAATTCGAACATGGTAGAAACCACTTTATTACCGGTCATTAATGAAAATCATTTAGAAGTGCGAGGGAACTCACCATTTATGTCAATGACTCCCAAGGTACCTCAGTACAATCCAATGAATGTGAATAATTGAGTTGAAGTAGAACACTCGATGGAATATTCCAATCAAGGGTCAATTATGTGAATCCACTATTGAAAGCGAAGAAACTTTCCATTGAGGCATGTAGGCTCTAAGTTACTAAATGATTTTTGAGTCTTGTTCCCGGCTAATGTGTTGAATTCGATAGGAAAAGACTCGTCACGGGAGGGCCTTGACGTATCCCCCATCAATGAAACAAAATATGTAACATATTTGAAGAATATTAGAGAATGAAGTGATTCAGAATTGACTCAGGGAAGGCCGACATGGTATAAAATTTATAACTGCAGATGGTTGACTCGATAGAAGGCTTTTTTAGGTTGGACTTCTCTTGAACATATGAATGACACGACAATGGTCTTGGAAGCATTGGCTCAAGGAGGACCCAACATATGAACTTGTGGATGGTCAAACAAGAGACAAAAGGATTTCCCAACCCAGATACAATGATGAAGGGGGGTGTCATGTTCAAGAACGACTATTACTACCACTAACAAAAATACAGAGACAAATTTCTTTCCCAATTCCCCCCCACCATTTCTGGCGAGTACCTATTTATTTTTACGCAAGGTTGAGGAGGATCACATATGTATGTTGATGTAAGATCATCCTTCATATGACTCCCTCAGAGTATGTTTAACGAACACTAACAAGGAGTGGTTCGATCCCATATGGGTCTTTCTATGTTTGTTTAATGAGTC